>JANHZT010010946.1:186790-199166 GCA_032468215.1 Stegonotus admiraltiensis
GATTTGCTCTCAGCTGTTTTGTGCAGGGCTCTGCTGCTTGCTGCAAAGAGGTAAATTGCTGGAGCAGATTTTTTTTCTCCTTGTGCTAATCAAGCTATGCTGAAAACAAAAATGAAAGTAAAACAGGCTGTTTGCTGCAATGAGGCAAAATTGCTCAGAGGCAGAGGGAAATTTCTTTTTCTTCTTTTCCTCACCAGTGGTGGGTTGCTCCCGGTTCAGCCTGGTTCGAGTGAGCCAGTGATGATGTGACATCACAGAACTGGTTCTCTCCCGCCCGCCCCTGCATTATTCCTACCTTTATTTCTTGTTTTTTAGCCCAGCTGATAGGTGCAGCAGAGTGGATTTCTGGACCTCAGCTGGGCAGAAACCTAATGCACTTGTGCGGAACAAAAGTTCAGCGTGCGTGTGACCGAAACAAGCATGCACACGGCAATTGCACGCAAAGCGCATGCATGCAAAGAGAACCGGTGGTAACACTGGTTGGAACCCACCACTGAGGTTTATATATATATTGCACCACTAAGATTATATTGTAAATGATTACACACACACACACACACACACATGGTATTTTACCCTTAAATAAAAGAATTAAAAGAAACTTTCACTGCTTGGAAAAGATAAGCCTATGAGCTTTGAAAGCAGTGGGATATTCCTTAGTAATAAGATAAGCATTGCCTACCTCCTGTATTCTTCCTAGACAATTTTTTCTCCTTCTTCTTTTTCTAGTTAATTTATATTCATTTGTGACTCTTTGCTTGTTGGAATACAGAGGTGGATATAAAATGAATAAATGAACCAGACAATAACTTTATGCAGCAAATCAAGGAAGGATAGAAAGTTTTAAGCAAGAGGATGGAAATAAACTGATGTTAATTCTGAATGATTTACAGTAATAGTCATGTAACACTCTGTATGCCAATATCCTTGCAAACACTTATTCCAAAATCTTCTGAATTAGGAAATTGTCCTAATGACAACAGAATGCTTCATATTACTGAGTTTGGTTTGTTTAAAATGTATTGATGGCATTAATATCATACATTTTCTTCAAAGAGGTGAATTTAATCATTTATTCTTCTCACTGAAACATCAAAACAATTTGATGAAAGCCGCCCAAAGGCCATGGATCATCCACTGAGTTTCACAGTTGAATAAGGGATTTGAATATGGATTTCTCTAATCCTAGCAATGTTCTTAACTGACACGCTCACAACCTTGACTTTATGTTAGTTGGGTGTTTTATCTGGGATCAGTACTGAGATAGCTTTGCTTACCAGGATTACCCATAATTCCTTTCCCTGTGCTTTCCTGACTAATTTTATTCTAGCAGCAGGATAACATGACTGTGAAAATGTGTGGCTAGTAATTCTGGACTTTTTGAGTTCAAATAATATTCATTAAATGTCAGGACAAGCTCTGTAAAGAAGACATATAGCTTGGACTACTAGACCTACCATTATCTCTGGCCAATTTACCTCTGATGGAAGCTGATGTAATCTAATGCATCTGAAGGTCACCAAGGTGGAGAAGACTATAGCATATACTTGGACAATGGTTCAACTGTTTGACCCAATTTCAAAAATAATATCATTAACTAGGGAAAAAAAATCACTGGCTGTCAAGGAGTGGATATTTACACAAGTATCTTAGCAGGGGCCAGCCCAAATTGGATCCTTGACTGACAAACAAGCAATTGCAAATTGTTCTGGCCTATGCCCCAAAATACCCTCTGGGAGGTATCCCAAGTTTAAAACTATTGTGCTACAAGAGCGATGCATTTGTCTACTGATGAAACTTATTTATAGTGTACCATTGACTTACATTTCTTTCCATCCAAAAGAAACTTCATGCCTGTCAAACTTCACATACATCAGCGCACCCATACATCCTCTCTGATCTCTGGAAACCAACCCTTTAATTAAGATTAAAAACAAACAAGATGGTTTTGATTTAAATCAAATACACTTAAATCATTGTTGGAATCAATCAAGAAAATTCTCTTTTCTTGTTTAAATTGTGTTTTATATTCCAGGCAGAAAAATTCTGTAAAATAATCAAAGTTGTTTAATATAACCCAAACACATATTTTTCAATGCTCTATATAAGTAATCTTGTTTTTGAAAGAAACAGTGATATAAAACAATATTAATCGTAGATGTCTATGGAGATTCACAGTCATCCCGGTCACCCAAAGGTGCTTTGTCAAGAGGTAACTGGTTTTTCTTTTGAAGACGTTTTGCTTCTCATCCAAGAAGCTTCTTTAGTTCTTAATCACAGAGAGTCAGTTTGATATCGTATTTATGGCATTAGGCTAGAAACCAGGAAACTCAGTGTTCTAAACTCTGTCTTAGATATAAAAGTTGACTTGAGTGACTTTGGGTCAATCACCAGAAGACTGTTAATTCTAATCTTGCCTTAGGCACAAAAACAAGTTGGATGACTATCATCAGGGGACTTGAGTTTAGTCTTCTTTTAAGCATCTCCTAAACATGAAAGCTAGTTAGATGACCTTGGGCCAGTCTCAGCCTAACCCACTTACAGGGTGGTGTTGTGGGGAAAACAGGAGGAGGAAGAAGTATTAGGTATGTTTCCCAAATGAGTTATTTATTAAAATAATAAAGATGAGATAAAAATAAACAATTCTCCCCTCCCTCCAGAGTAATTGTTACGAACAATTTCATGAAAGTATGTAAAAAAATAGAAATATCAAATCTATCTGGCAGTATTAAGCTACCACAGGTTTCTAACTATATTTTGTTCAAAGGCTAAAATTGTTGTATCTTCTTTTACCCTATGATTTCTCCTGGGATGTTCTCCGCTGCCTCACATTTTTATTTATTAACGTCTCACATTTAAAAAGAAGGCAGTTTTCAGGTCTATAAATGATTTTATCACGTGCAGGTTGACAAATAAAACATATAGTAATTAGATGTTATACTCATGATTATATTTTTGAAGATTTTTTTTGGCGAAATAAATATTTTAATGAATTTTACTTGCTCTGGCGTCCTGACTATTTGTGTATTTCAGCTGCTCAAAACCATAAGAGTAAGATTTGTATTTTGCATCTATCATTTTTCAGTATCTCTGGCACCTTATCATTTGCAAAGAGTTATTGTTTTAATAACTCTTAGAAAGCAAATGCTGTTTATTTGGCTTTTTAAACCATTGGCAACGTATATTGGCTAATGCATTTGCCTCCAGTTTCTCAGTTGCTTGTACACGTTCACATCACATTAAGGCTTCAAACCTGAATAAAGTCTCATTTAATTCAGAATTATTTATGTCTGCACATTAGTACTTTTTGAACATAATAAAAGTCTTGTTGCACTTCTTCATATATAAGAACTAATAACTTTATTGGGCACAGTAATGATTGATGCAAACAGCCTGCCGTGATTAGATTTTTCTGAACTGTGCCTAAATGATTTGTTGAAAATTTAAAGCGTTTGCATTTTACCCTGCTAATTTAATATAATAAGAACGTTATTATAGGCTGCTATCAAACAATAGCAGAGTCTTGCCAAGATAAAGCCTTGTGAATATTCTGAGCTCAGTTGTGGCTCTATGTCAAGGACTATCTGTAATAATTAAGCTATCCTACTAGAAACTGGTTTTCTTTTTTAAAAAAAACATTTTTTTCTGAACGAGATCTTAGGCAAATTAGGAAAGAGCCAGTGTGTAGTTAAGTTAGTTGAAGTAAAATTGGGTAGATCCTCTTCCAAGTACATCAGCAAGCCTGTTTGAGGATGACTTTAAGTCAGTGATTCTCAGAAGTATTGTATGGGAAAAGAGAAAGAGAAGATTCAGTGTACATTGTGTTCACTTCTGGAGAAAAGGTAGAATATAAATCTATAATACTGGATTTCTCCAAAAACTCTAGAATTGGGGTTGAATGGTTTGTGTAAAGGGCCATCCCAGTAATGAGTTGTGGAGGTTGATAATAAAATTAGCATGAAGAAAAATGTAGTAGGGTAGTAGAGGGTAGATACAACTATTTATGATACTTCATAATTTAGAAATTGCATTACCCTCTTCCTGTTTAAATTTTTAATCTTTAGATCAGGGGTGTCAAACTCGATTTCATTGAGGGCCGCATGAGGATTGTGTTTGACATCAGGGCCAGGGTGGGTGTGACCAGCTCAATGTCACTCGTTTTGGGGACATCTGTGGTGGCCCAAGCACTCTGCCAGCGAAACGGGCGTCCGAGCTCCATTTTTGGCTCCTGCAACCCTCTGCCAGCAAAAACGGAGCTCCGTTTTCACTGACAGAGGCACCGTGGGCTAATCCTTCACTGTTTCCAGGTTGGCCCCGGGGGCCAGATCTAAGCACCAGGCCTTGAGTTTGACACCCCTGCTTTAGATAATACATTGACTGAGGAATCCATACATTTCTTCTGAAGTTGGATTTTGGTTGCTGTGCTCTGCTGTTCTCTGGAGAGAAGCCAACCGGGGCATAGACTCACTGTTTCTCTGAAATGTGTAATTTTTGGTCTGAAACAAAATCCACATTCTCGAGGAAACTCATTCCTTGTTAGCTTTTTTGGCTCTAAAAAACAGCATTTCATAGAACCCTTTGAGATATTCATAGGACTCAATGTCTCCTTGAGAGGTCTCACCACTGTCCGTGCTATCTGACTCCTCCTCCTCCTCCTCCTATGGAAAAAGAGGAGAAAGACAGGAATCAAGATTGTTCAGCACTGAATTGATATTACTTGAAGTTCAGGTCTTTATGAAGCATCTTAGTATTAAAAGGAACAGATGAGAGAATGATAAGAAAATTCTACAGTTATTTATTGTCAAATTAGAAGAAGAACAAGTGAAAGAAACAATAATAGCATGAGCATAAAATATTGGATATATGATAGAGTTAGATAAATGGCAGCAATTATGGAATAGAAATCATAAGTTAACAATGTCAACTGCATCCAAGGAGAATCTGTACAAGATCAGGGGTAAAATTCGACCAGTTCAGACTGGATTGTGTTTACCAGTAGCGGCGATTTTAAATGGTTTGCTGAACTGGTAAAAACCACCCCTGCTTAGACCCAGCCTTCGCAAGCTGGCTATGGGGACCACCGTGAAGGCCGCGTGGAAGGCAGGCAAGCAAGCATGTCAGGGCCGGCCGGCTGCGTGGAAGGGAGCTAGCAACCTATTCCCTTCCCAACAGCCCTGCCATGCTTGCCTGCCTTCCACGTGGCCTTCCCAGCAGTCCCCCATACCCGCTTGTCTTCCAGTCCCACATCCAGCCCTTGACGGGAGATACGCCACTTCTGGGCCGGCTTGGCCAGCAGGTGGGTGGACGACCCTTGGGGGAGATACAGCCACTGTGCTGGGGCCAAGAGGGGTGGCAGCAGCAGCACTGCATGTGCAGCCCCAGGATATCCGCTCTCCCTCCCGGAGCACCATTGCTGCCCCGGAGCTCACCTTTGCCTCTGCAACTCACTGCCCCTTGGGGCACTGCAAATACTGCTTTTGGTCTTCTTGTTCTGGGCGCAGAGCTTCTGCTTGTTGGGCCACTTCCCTGAAGCCAGGAGCTCCATGGCCAGCTGCTTTGCTTTTTCCCTCTTTTTGGGAGGCTTGCAGGAGGCTTGTGCAGCAGCACCGGCATTGGCAAGGGGGAGGCAGGCAATCCATTAACCCCATGCTGGTGCTTGTTTGGTGCAGTTGCAGGTAAGCCAAGAGACAGTGGGACGAAGGCGCCGGTGCATTGGGATCACCTCTGCCTCCCCCATGCCTCTTCCTCCATCTTTAGTTGGTGCCATCACGCAAGCCTCCCATGAGGAAAAAGAGGGAAAAAGCAAAGCAGCTGGCTGCAGAACTGCCAGCTTCAGGAAGTTGCCCAACAGACAGAAGCGCTGCACCCAGAAAGAGACAGGCGAAAGTCATTCTGCACTGAAGCAGAGTCATTCTGAGCCTTCAGCATATTCCAGGTTTGTAACGCTGAAGGTTCAGAATGGAGCTTTTTTTGCAAATGGCAGGAAAATGAGGAGGGGGATTTTCCTGCCTACCATTCTTCCCTCAGTCTGTGCTGAGTTTGAGGAATGGATGACAGGCAGGAAAATCCCCCTTGCCATTTTCCTGCCTTTCACAAAAAAGGCTCTATTCCGAATCTTCAACGTATCCCAGGATTGCAACGTTGAAGGGTTGGAATGGAGCCGTTTTCATGAAAGGCAGGAAAATCCCCTTCCCCATTTTCCTGTCATCCATTCCTGAAGCTCAGCAGAGACTGAGGGAAGGATGATAGACAGGAAAATTCCCCTCCCCAGTTTCCTGCCATTCGCGACAAGAAGTGGCTGGGAGGGGAGGGGCTGGGTGAGGCAACCCTCAATGTGAGTGATGTCGAATTGGCCATGCCCACATGACACTCCCACCAAGCCACGCCCACAGAACTGGTAGGGAAAAAGTTTGAGTTTCACCCCTGTACAAGATGTTTTATAGATGGTATTTGTCACCTGAAAGACTGGCAAAAATGTTTAAAGATAAATCAACTAAATGTTGGAAATGCCATCAGACACTGGGATCCTATTACCATATGTGGTGGACATGTGTAGAAGCAAAAAAATACTGGGCAAGAATTCATATGTGATTGGAGAAGATGACCCAGCAGCATATTGACTTAAAAACTGAGATATTCCTGTAGGGAATTATAGTAAAGAAAATGTATATTTGATTATTCATGTAATAACTGCAAGCTAGAATTGTATTTGCACAAAATTGGAAAGGTGAAACGATTCCTGCAGATGAAAGTGTAATTAAGAAAATATTGGAATGTGCAGAAATGAATAGATTTAACACTTGCAATTAAAGAAAAGGAAGAATCTGATTATTACAATATATGAGATTTATTTTATCAATGGTTAGAGAATAAATATGAAAGTAATGTGTAATAAAGTTAAATAAGAGAAATGTTATGATAATAGATACGTTAAGTATTAAGCATTAATATTAAAATAAGAATAGATATAAATAATGAATATGGTGGTAAGCTTTAATTGTTATGGCACAAAACATTTGTACCCAGATGACACAATTATTATTTCTCTGTAACCTCAGAGAAAGGGCCCTGAAAAAACAGGTCTAGGTAAATTCTCTGCGACTTTTTAAATTCCAAGTTCATTTTTATTTTAGTTCCCTCTTGTTCTGTTGGAAGGAAATTCAGGTATGCGAAGCCCAAGATGTGGTAAAAGAGAACCTAGTGTTGGCACTTTCCAGCCATATTAAAAATCCCATTCCAACATGTCAACCCTTACTGACTACTAGTGTTATTTTTAAAATTATGCTTTAAGTTGTGAAGTCATCCAAAAATATGCAGGAATTCTCCAAGGCAGGGGTCCCCAACTCCCGTGGCGTGACCCTGGTTTGGAACCAGGTGCCCATCTCTTGTACACATTGAGCTGCTCATGAGGAACCATTCCCCACCCCACCCCCACCCGGTCCACAAAGCTAGAAAGATTAGGGAACTTTGCTCCAAGGTAAACTCACATCAGGCAGGGCTGGATTAGAGACAAATTTGGTACAGTTAAGAACGCCAAACTACTGTAGTTACATTTTGCTCAGCTGGGACTATAACTGCATATCTAACAAGAGATAGTTAGAAAGATTGTTTCCACTGCCGCTCATAAACTTGTAGTAACCTGTACAAATGCAGTGTGGCATCCATACTGGTTTTGCAGCCTTTTGAGACAGAGAGATTATCTTTTTTTTCAAAAAAGAAAAGGACATGAAGTAAACATGGTGTATCCAAATTATCATTACTTCGACGTGATAGTGAATATTCCAGATTGCATTATACATAAATTATAAACACTCGCTGGGATTTTGTTAAAAATTAAATGCTTCCAACTTTACAATGGCAGGTATACATTATGGCATTAATATAGGTAGTCCTCGACTTATAACAGTTTGTTTAGGGACAAAGCAAAGTCAATAGGGAAGTCAATAATTATATTTACTAACTTAACATCTATAATGATTCACTTAACAAGAAAGATCATAAAGTGGGACAAAACTCACTTAACAAATGGTTCCATTTAGCAACATAAATTTTGGACTCAACTGTGGCCATAAATCAAGGACTACCTGTATGCAATTAAAGATCTAGATGTAAGTCAACCGACACCACTAAAATAAGCAATTTTAAATTAATATGCTCTTTGGAACATCATCTTTACGAAATAGCAACAGCACTTAGACTTATATTCCACTTCATAGTGCTTTTACAGCCTTCTCTAAGCAGTTTACAGAGTCAGCATATGGCCCCCAGCAATCTGGGTCCTCATCCTAAGGTTGTGACTTTGCTGGCTTTTTGCAAAGCTCTAAAATCATGGTTTAGAGTATGGAGACTCTAGATCCGTGATGGCAAACAGTGCCACAGGTGGCATGCAGAGCCATCTCTGCAGGCATGCAAGCTGATGCCTAGGTCAGCTCCACTGCGTATGCCCATGCGCCTCCTGCCGGCCAGCTGATTTTCGGGTCTCTGCCAGGAGATGCGTGCACATGTGCGAGGTGGGGGGGGAGTGCCGCCCCCATGCCCTGTTTTTGTTCCCAGGAGACTTCAGGGAGGCCTGCTAGCACCAAAATGGGGGTGCCCCGTACCCCCACACCCCATTTTTGGTCCCAGGAGGTTTTAGGGAGGACTGCTAGCACAAAACGGGGGTTGTGTGTGCATGTGTGTGTGTGTGTGTGTGAGCATGGATGGGGTATCGTGCACACATGCACTGGGGGCGGGGCCTGCAGGGTGCATTGCATTATGGGTGTTGGCGCACGTGTGTGCTGTCACACGCATACACAAATCCTGTTTATCTGC
Organism: Stegonotus admiraltiensis; assembly: GCA_032468215.1. Lineage (NCBI taxonomy): Eukaryota > Metazoa > Chordata > Lepidosauria > Squamata > Colubridae > Stegonotus > Stegonotus admiraltiensis. Next base: position 195,602 of record JANHZT010010946.1, read on the forward strand.
CACTGATAGCCTCCCAAGTAGTTCTCAACTGACAACCATTCATTTTGTGTCTTTTTGAAATGACAACAGCCCTGAAAAAATCACTTGCGACTGGTCCTTGCACTCGGGACCATTGCAGTATCCACCATGATCAAAATTCAGGTGCTTGGCAATGGGTGTGTATTTATGATGGTTGCAGCATCCTTGGAATCATGTGATCCCTATTTGTGACCTCGGCCAGATTCCAACAAGCAAATCAATGGGGAAAGCCAGATTCTCTGAATGGCCGTATGTTTCATTAAGAACTGCAGCGGTTTGAAGACTATGGCAAAAAACCAAAAAACACTGTGAAATCAGGCACAGCTTAACCACTGCCTTGCTTTGCAACAAAAAGTTTGGTTCCGATTGTGGTTGTAAGTTGAGGACTACCTACTGAAAATCTTAATGCTGAGATGGCTGGCTATATAAATCGAAATAATAAATAATCTCATCCATTGTTATCCTGATCCAAACGCCATCATCCTGATCCAGAAGACAAAACCCAAAATAGTTTTAAGTATATTGTATATTAAGTAAAATAAAGAAGAGTGAAATCCTAAAATTAAAATAAATTAAAATAAAAACAAATAGGATTTAACATATATGTATGTATGTATTGCATACATGTCAGTGTCTAAACTGGAAGAAAACTGGACAGTAATGCACTTTAGTGATGATCCCTCCATAACTAGAAGACTTTAATTCTATGCCAATAATTCCCTCCCCTGTGACACATACAGGGTTACAATTCAATAACCTTATTTTAATCTCAAAAGTAAGTATTTTTAATATGTCTGTTTAATTATTCTTTGCCTTAGATGCTCTTGGGTGGGGAACAGAAACAGAGGTGCTGTAATTTTTTTTACATGCTCTAACATGGAGTGACACTGATAGGCAGCTCTCTCATGTGTGGGATTATGTTTTCATTATTTATCCACATGTGGAAAGTTAAGTCTAAGTTATTTAAAATGTTAGGATGACTGTTGAACGATTTGTGGTGTTTTCATTGGGAAAAAAAAGTTGTTGCATTATGTATCCTGATACTTGGACATTTTTTTTCCAGAGTGACTCATTTTTTTCAGGTTTAATTTACCAGTATTCAGTGGATTAATAGACACTTGCATAATGATGAATTAACATCCTGAAAAGAACTTGGAATGTTAAGAAGTAGACATATGATTTGAGTCGTTACTGCTGGAAACCTTGCACCATCATAAAATGAGTACAAATTGGTTCGTGGGTTTACTGCTGCTGTAGCAACAACAAATAAAACCTTTCCAGTTTGCTGTGTGCATAGGCAGGCAGGCAGGCAGGCAGACAATTGCTTTTTTTTTGGTCAAGGTTTTTTAATAGGTAGTTTGCCATTGTTTCCTTTCTAGGGCTGAGAGAATATAACTGGCCCAAGGTCACCCAGCTGCTTTGTGTTAAGATGGAACTACTCCAGTTTCTAGCCCAATGTCTTAACCTTATTACCATAGATCTGATTGTTACAACATGGGTGTAATATGTTACAATATTAGTCTTTTAAAATAAAGCAAATAAAATAATATTGGTATTAGATTTGACATTTGATACACCGATTTTACTACAGAGCATGCAGAGATTATGCTTACATTACAGACCAGTTTTGGTGGGCTGGTGTGATTTGAGGAAGGAGAAGATATTAGAAATTCAGATTTAGGTCAGCTGCTATTTAAGGATGTTGAGATATAGACAGTAGAATTTCCTTTAAAGACATATATCGGAAGGAGTTTGATGCTATCTTTTCAGATTAACAAATTTTGTGGACTACCGCCCACAGAAACTACAATGTCCAGCAAGGCACATGGAACTTCTTAGAATCATTTGGATACAAGAAAAAAAATAGAGTTTATAAGCAGCGTTTGATGGTTCTGATATGTACATTTGTTTTAAAGCATGGCCTATTTATACTACATTTAAATTAGGAACCATTAGAAAGTATTTCCCTTGACACAGGGTAACAAGCTGGAGACTTGTCAATTTAAAGCAATGCATCTCTAGTTGGATGCAGGCAAATACTTTGAACTCTAGCTCCAGTTTTAGCTGGGATAGCCAAACTTGAGGTTAATGGGAATTTCCAAAAAAACCTGGATGACTCCCAGGCTGTGTCAGCATTTGTAAAACGTACTGGAAGGGAGCATGGATGGGAGCAATGATTTAATTACACTATCTTGTATGATCACAGAATTTTGTGGGTTTTGTTAACTGAGTATTTTAGTTTGGATTCCCTGTTGATTAATGTTTCTCACTGTTACTGTTTTTTTTTAAAGTTTTGTATGACACCCAGTGTCTACTGGAGTTATTTTAAGATTTAAGATAACCTTTATTGTCATTTTTTACTGTGGGCAGACTGGCACATATTAAAAATGAAATTTGATTGCCTGCTCACAACATAACACTCATATAGATATGCTGTATACATACAAATGTATATACCTACAACAGTGGTGGATTTCAAATTTTTTTACTACTGATTCTGTGAGTGTGGCTTGGTGGGCATGGCATGGCATGGCTTGGTGGGCGTGGAAGGGGATACTGTAAAATCTCCATTCCCTCCCCACTCCAGGAGAGGGTTACTGCAAAATCCCCATTTCCACCCAATCAGCTGGGACTTGGGAGGCAGAGAATAGATGGGGGCAGAACCAGTCAGAATTTTTACTACTGGTTCTCCAAACTACCCAAAATTTCGATTACTGGTTCTCCAGAACTGGTCATAAACCAACCTCTGACCTACACCCCTACATATAAATACATATAAATGTTAATCATTGTGCATCTTGAATACGTAGGGGAAACAGAAAGCCTGAGAGCTATGTATTATATTGCTAATTCAACAACTATTTTGAAATTATGGTTCTGAAAAAGGAGATCTATGATCAGTCCTTGAATTTTTCAGTCGTCACGGTGGTCCTGTGATTACAATTCAAGTGCTTTACAAGTGGCATGTGTGTATGATGGTCACAGTATCCCAAAGTCATGTGACTGTGGCCTTAGTAACTGGCTTCCAGCAAAGTCAACAGAGAAGCTGGGAGGAAGTCACAAGTTAGAGCCACATAATGTCACACTTAATCACTGTGGGGTTTTAGTTGAGGAACATGACCAGAATTGATGTTATTAAGTTGGGTTTGATTTTAGGTTTCACTTGATGAGCACATAATTTAGCGACATAATTGCTGGTCCCTGTTGCAATTGGTAAGTGAGGAGTATCTGTAATGATGTGTTTTCAGCCTAGATATGAGGATGATGACTCTTTTAGTCATAGGTTGTAATGTTATGCTTAACGCATTGTAAGCCGCCCTGAGTCTCCAGAGAAGGGCGGCATATAAATTTTTTTTAAAAAAAGAATAGAATAGAATAACAGAGTTGGAAGGGACCTTGGAGGTCTTCTAGTCCAACCTCCAGCTTAGGCAGGATACCCTACATCACTTCAGACAAATGGTTGTTCAATCTCTTCTTAAAAGCTTCCAGTGTTGGAGCATTTACAACTTCTGGAGGCAAGTTGTTCCACTGATTAATTGTTCTAACT
>JANHZT010010946.1:201528-218043 GCA_032468215.1 Stegonotus admiraltiensis
GGGAGTTGAAGTCCACAGGGTGTGAAAAAGCCAAGTTTGCCTACCACTGGCCTAGGAACACCCAAATTGCACTATGAAGATTCTATTTCTCTGTTGGACTTATGTACACTTAGTATCTTCACTTAGATCACACAGATATATAGAGAGGTTGCCTATATCAGTGCCACACAAGTTCATGTCTTAACATGTTAGACTACTTTGTGTTACAACACTCTTGGTCTTGCTATCTGGCCTGTAAAAAGTTGGTACCAGGAAAGGAATTACAGTATCACTCTCTACTTTTGCTCTCTGTCTCTGACTCACCCTTTACCTTTGGCTGGGTGGTTTCACTTTGTCCTTGCTCATTGTACAAAAGGGATGCCCTCTGTTAAGCTACTCTGAGAATAAATGTCTCTGTTTCCTGTTTCTGCAAACAGTCAAGTCTTAGCTGTGTCATACCACTTGAGGAATATGCACATGGAACAGCACCAATTCACTCTGTACAGAGAAAGGGTCCTTTGAGTTAGAGTAGTCAGAAATAATGCATTCAGATGGTGTTGGAAGTCCTGGTCTCTATGACATGCAAGAATGTAGTTAATAATACACTAATAAGGTGGAAATAATGGCTTCTTGAACCAATTTTTATTCTTCCTTTCTTAGGCAGATGTCATATATAGATCTTTCTATAACTTTCAGAATTGCTTCTGATGGCAATAAAAGCTGTAACCCATTTGTTGGTTCTTACTGGATTAAATGGGCTTCTTATAATTAAATCTGTGCTTTTAAAAAATTCACATCAATATATCTTAGAGGATCCTGACATTCTGCCTCGGTCCCTCACTCAAATGAGTTGAATTTCCTCCATGGTAGCAGTTTTCTAGGGTTTGCCCTGGGTTAATAATTTGCTTAATCTGATAAATCTTGTTACATTTTAAAAAGATGCACGTGATTATATTTAACTCCACCTGCAGCTTTTATCCCTATGAAGAATGATGGATTAAAAAAGGACAACACGAGGTATAACACAGGTCTGAGTTTTTGACCTGCATTTTCGATATGCAGGGTTTGCTAGATTTCATAATTTATTTTGATAATTGAACTTTGGTGGGGGAATTTTGGAAACTAAAGTCTTGTGCTGGTTGGGAAATTCTGGTTGAGCTTGCTTGGCAGTACAGTTAACAGTAAACAGCCCAACCAAAGAACAAGGAGGACCACTTCCACCAACACCGACAGGGCAAGACACTAGAATATAAACTGAGAACCAACTGCTTACAAGTTCAGAGAGCACCAAGGACCTCTTTATTTCAACCTTGAGCTAAAAATTATTCTCTTTTAAGAAATGAATGAATAAATAAATAAACAAAACCATTGATCTGCATTGAACAAAAATGCTATTTTTTACTATAGATTTGAAAAACACAACATGATTCCCCCCCCCCCCAATAAAGATATAGCAATAGCACTTAGACTTATATATTGCTTCATGGTGTTTTATAGCCTCTCTAGGTGGTTTACAGAATCAGCATATTGCCCCCAACAATCTGCGTCCTCAATTTTAGCAATTTGGAAGGATGGAAGGCTGAGTCAAACTTGAGCCAATCAGGATTGAACTACTGGTAGTGGGCAGAATTAGCCTGCAATACTGCATTCTAACCATTGCACTGCCATGGCTTTTTAAGTTAGTAAAATTAACAGTAAACAACCTAGCCAAGGAATCACCAGGCCCATTCCCACCAACAGTGACAGGGCAATCCACTAGAATATAAGCTTCATTGAACTGCATTGAACAAAATGCTATTTTCTTTTATAGTTTTGAAAAACTCAGCATGATTTTTTTTGGAACGTTTTATTAAGTTCAATTTGACTTCAACCAAAAATTTTAAATTGATTTCATTGTTGGAACTCTGCATGATTTTTAAACTGGAAAATAAATAACATAGTTAAGTTGGTAATATCTGTATAGAAGTGTGTTTAGAAATATGAACTTGATATTCATTGTTCAGTTTAAGGGCAAGTTCAGGAAATGCATGACTGGCTGGAGAGCAATATGTTCAGTGCATAACTCATTGCTAAGTAATTTATTCACTTTCTGGGATGAGGAGGAGAAAAAGAGATCGCCATATTCATCATCCCATTCTTGGAATTTGTGAATGGCCTGGGCATGCTTAGACAAAGAGCTGGAAGTAGCTAAAAGAGAAGTCACAAGAGTTTGCTTTTCTAAAGTAAACATTTTGCAATGCTAGCTTATACATACACGCCTACAAACACTTGAACATTTGCTGAACTTGCATGATTCCTTAACTGTGTATGTTCCACTTTCTGTTTTGGATTTCTGAGAGAGTAGAAGGATGTTGCAATGGTTGTCGCTTGAACATAATATTTAAGTACAAACACAGGGTTTTCCATTAATGAAATGGAAATGAAAAAAAAATTTTTACACCCAATAACTCAAAAAGAAATAATCTCAAACTACTGAAACAATTTTTACAGCAAACTTGATAAAGCATTCAGTTTGTATAGCCTTTGGAACAATTTGTTTTTGGTGAAGGAAAATTCTGACTGTCATTTGTTAAGAAGTTCGTATCTTTCATGCAACTTACATTTATTAACAAAAATGTTAATAATGTTCTCCAAACCATCATGAATGTTATTGTATTCTTTTAATGACCTGGGAAGTATTGGGGCAGTTTAAGCATCGAGATACATATGTTCTACATTCATGTGTGTTTATATTACACTTTCACTGATTCTTATGTACAATAGCTTATCAGACAGAGGCTTAATGGACAGAAAAGAAACTTAGGAAGGAGCCCCTTTAATGGATCAAACAGTTAAAACTAGTAGCAGGAAGTTTGCACTTTCAGATATGCAGGATTCTGTTGATATAGCTTTATGATAAAGTAGAATAAGTTCATCTAGCTGTGGGTACCTTGGTGCTCTCTGAGCTTGGTTGTTTTGCATGTTTCATTACCGAACTAGTAATATTATCAGTTGAATTTGTTTGGCAGTTCCTAGGAACAGTAAAGCTGACAATAAAGAGCCCAACCAAAGAACTTCCAAGACCACTTCCACCAATACTGACATGACAAGTCACTAGAGCCATAATGGCGAACCTATGGCACGGGTGCCACAGGTGGCACGTGGAGCCATATTTGTGGGCATGGGAGCTCAGCTCTGGCACACATGCGTGTGCCAGCCAGTTGATTTTTGGGCCTTCTGGGCCTACCAGAAGTCAGGAAACATGCTGTTTCCAGCATCCAGAGGGCCTCTGAGGGAGTGGGGAAGGCTGTATTTGGCCTCCCCAGGCTCCTAGAAAGGCTCTGGAGCCTGGGGAGAATGAAAAATGGGCCTACCACGTGCCATCATGTGCCAAAATCGGGGGGGGCAGGGCACATAGAATTATGGATGTGGGCACACGTGCGTGTGACCCCTTTGCACTCCCCCCGCTTTTGGCACACAATGGCAAAAAGGTTAGCCATCACCGCACTAGAGTATAAACTGAGAGCAAACCCCACTCTCTTCTAGCACTGATGATGTTATCTAGTTTGGTAATGAAACATCTGCAAGAAAACAACAAAGCTGAGAGAACATCAAGGAATCCATTCAGTTCAACCCTCAACTACAAATATTTTCATTTAGTTATGTTTCCCTTTCTGGTTTATCTGGGAAAGCTGTCACACGAGGATGTATGACCTTTCTTTCAAAGACTGACCAGCATTGAATGACCAAATGACTTATGGCCATTTTTCACACTTGCAACCATCCCTGTGGTCCCATGATCAAAATTCAGATGCTTGGCAATTGGTTCATATTTATCATGGTTGATCACCTTTTGGGACCTTCTGACAAAAATAAAGTCAATGGGGAAGCCAGATTCACTTAGCAACCATGTTACTAACTGAATTATAGTGATTCACTTAACAACTATGGCAAGAAAAGACATAAAATGGGACAAAACTCACTTAATGTCTCACTTAGCCACAGAAATTTTGGGTTTAATGGTGATCGTAAGTTGAGGACTACTCAGATAAGTAATTTTCAATGGGGAATCTTGTTCAGAACCAAGAAAGGAGAATTGAAAGACCAGAAGAACTACCGGTATGTATATACAGCCAATCAGCCTTGTGGGTTTAAGATTGAGCCTGTTGCTTTCTATTCTAACCAGCAGTCTTCAGAGAACAAAACAAGACCTTGGCAGCCTTTTTCGATTGACCAAGTGTTACGATGTAAAACTGACTACCATCGGTTTTATGTTCTGATAACTGAACCCATTTCACTAGAAAGGTTCATCATCCAGTAGATGTTAAATGGGAGGGGTTGAATATTGAGCCCCTCAACAACTCTGATATTTTGAAGGGGCTCTTTGATTTCAGAGAATTATGCATTGAATTAAGCCAGGGGTCCTCAAACATGGCAGCTTTAAGACTTGTGGACTTCAACTCCCAGAATTCTCCAGCCAGCTATGCAAGTTTGAAGACTTTGAATTAAGCAAACCATTGAATAGTTCATAACATTAACCCGCCTCAAAAAAAGAAAAAAAAATCCAACATACTTCAACAAATAATGACATGAAGAGAATGAAAATCATTCACAACATGCTGAAATGTTGTGAAGTCTTATTGCCTCTTGAGTTTGGAGCAGAAGTCATATCACGATGCTATGCTGCCTGTAAAATGTTCCTTCTGCTAAAGGCCACCTGTTCTGGCTCCATTTGGCTATCCCATTTTCAAAGCTGGCTTTGGACTCAGATACATTTAAGCCTGGGGGAGGAAATTCCAAGTTACAGTAGCAAAATCCATCTGGAATGATCTGGTGTCAAATTATACAGGACATAAAACTGTATAGGGTTTCAGTTTTGGTGCAAATGTTTTCCCAGACTTTTTTCCCCAAACCGTTTCCATCTGAATACTTCACGCATGTAGTAATGAACTGTATTTATAATTTTAAAGGTTACTCAAGGACCATTCGGCGTAACTCATAAATAAAATAAGGCAGATCTTTTCCAGATTTATTATTTCTCTCAAAAATGTGATGGTTGACATAATATGTAATATGAAAACTCTTAATCCTAATTTGGTTTGAATAAGCATCTTTTTTTTCTGTGATTCCTCCTCCCCACCTCCTCATAATGTAACTACAGTTACCTTGTTACATTGTTTGGTAGCTTTTAGCTCACCTGCGTTCTCTATTTATTTTTTTGGGTACCAGTTGAATAGCAAATTTACAATTTTTGCTCTGTGAGCTAAAAGGACAGCATTTGTCTACTTCCAAATTCTAGCACAACTTTTTTTTTAAAAAAATAGTAATTTTATTAAAAAATATACTTACAATTATTTTAACACTTAATTCAATTAAAAAAAAAGAAATGCCAAAGAAAAAAGGAAATAAGAAAAATAGAAGAGAAAGAAAAAACAATAGAGGAAATATTATATATATGAATGTATGTGTGTATGTATGTAGATAGACAGACAAAAGATAGATGATAGACAGATGATAGATAGATAGATAGATAGAATAGATATTTACTATATTCTTAACTTTTTCTGATAGCATGACTTCCTGAAAACAGTTTTCTATTGTGTTTGGGGTTCATCAATAAAACTGGAGCCCTTTAGTCATTATGTCAAGGTACAAACATTTTCCTTATTTTTATTTTTCTAGGGTGTGTATGAGAGAAACATGCTTACATCTGTAAAAATTGGCAATGCTTTTGTATATCTTACAGAGTTGATTGTGAGAGTTGTGAGAAGCAAAGAGAAGGAGCTCTGGGGAAGATTGCATGACTAATGTGAACCAGCTTACTGTGTATATAATTTCACAGCTGTCGTTCCAACATGTGACTTTGGGTAGATGGTTATGATACGGCTGCCATTTTGCCCTGAGTGCTTGGAATGAATGGTGAGATATTTCCAAGGGTGATAATTTGTTTTTCCCTCTGGCCAAATGCTGTTTTCCACCGTCTATTTTCCTCTGCGTATTAAAAGAAAAGATGAAAGAATATTTTTTACAAAAAAATGGAGCAAAGTTGCACATTATTTAATATATATTTGTATATTATTATGCTAAAGTTGTTATGGGATAAATGTTCAGAGATAGCAGCAAATATATTAAACTTGGCTTAAATTGGCTTAGATCTTTCCTTTTCAAATCCAAATAAACATTTCCTTATTTTTTCTTCCCTTCCTTCAGGAAGACCATTTATAGAACTACAGGTAGCTAGAACCATTCATTTACTGACCATTTGACGTTGTCTTATTTTATAATTGTTTTCACAATTATAAGCCTTGTAGCATCCACTTGGTCACATGATCATAATTTAGATGTTGGCAGATGATTCATATTTAAGATGGTTACTATATTCCAGGATCATGTGGTCACAGCCTTCGGACAAGCATAGTCAACAGGGAAGTCCGACTCATTTAGCTGTGTTGCTAAACAACTGCCAGTGATTCACATAACAACTGTCTTGCTTAGCAATGAAAATTTTGGATTCAATCATGATTGCAAGTTGAAGACTACCTGTACTTAAGACTACTCTGTGCTTTATATAACATTCAGTTTTCGTGTTTGGAGTTTCTCCATTATTTCATATACTGGTAATTGATGAACTTGACTTCAAGCCAAGACTATTTTCTTATCTAGCCAACTTACTCTATATAAAGTTTCTGAAAGTGAAGACCTGTTTGGTAAACCTTTATTTGCCTATGTTTCAAAGTTGGAGTCCGCTTAAAAAGAATATGAAGTGAATAGAATCAGGTTAATTTTTAGGCCATCCTTTTGGGAGATAAACTTAATTTTGGGGTGTTCATGATGCTCTCTGAGCTTGCTTGTCTTCTTGCAGACATTTCATTACTTGGTAACACCTAAGTAATGAACTGTCTGCAAGAAAAGAAGCGAGCTCAGAGCGCATCAAGGACCCCTCATTTCAACTCTGCAAATATTCTCCTGTATTGAAACTTAATTTTTGAAGCTCTGGGCTTCATGCAAAATCATGTAATGGTCCATACAACTTTTTTTTTTAAAAAGTGAACTTCGATGAAGCTATCACCTGGCAGTAATCAACATTTGTTCTGATGTCCAGAGTTAATTGGATTTTTGATTTGACCAGGAAATATCCACTTGAACTGGGGAGTTTCACACTTGAGAATTTCCTTGCTTTGAAAAAGCATCTCTGGAAAGAAAGAGACCAAGGAGATTAAATAGCTGCTTCTAATCAAAAAAGAATGTGGAAAAATTAGAAAAGAGGTTTAACAACTATGGTGCCCAACAGGCTCCTCTTCTCCTTTTTCAGGTTGCAAGTATCTTAGCTGTGCACTATAACACAAATGCTTACACATGCAGGCACATATGCATCCATCCACCCACAGATTCTGCTTTGTAGGAAAACCTGAGCAATAGGTAACCATATTTAAAATGTTCTCACAAAGCTTTTGTGATTCTCTGCCTTCCTTGCAAAAATCCTTACCTTCTATGCTCTGAATTTGAACAGAGAAAACCATTGGATTAATGGTAGATGATAAGTGCTGTTTGCTGTCTCCCAGTTCCCTGTTAATAAAATCTGATGATGGGATAGAGGCCAAGAGAGATGTTAGGAATTGGTTTGATATCAGCACTAGTTTGACACTTAGGCAGATGGCCAGTGCTGGAGTCAAACATGTAGCAAACTCACTTCAAATTAAAAAGGAAGGCAATGGTCTCTGGAGTTCCCAGTTTTTACCAGCAATAGGGTCCTAGCCAGTTCAGGCAGAAGGCATATCCTATTTGGAAATATAAAAATGCTGTTAGTAGAATGATCATATGACTCTTTATGATATGAAGGGCAACTTGGTTCTTTTTGTGGGGGGGGAGTAAAGTTTTTTTTTTTAAAAAAACATCAATATCAATATCCTTGCATGGACAGTGTGGTGTCTGAGTGTCATTCATTTTGGTACAAAACCAATATCAATACAAGTAAAAATGACTACATTGGTCAAACTTAACATGGTCTAATGTTATTATACATATTTATATCAGCACATATTCCTTCATTTTTAAATTATTCAATATTAGCTACATCCTTCTAATAGTCATAACATCATTCTTGAGCATATCTGATAGCATCCTTTCTCAAAATCTAATCTTAACCTCTAACGTTCACTTTAAATGGGTTATGCAAAAATATGTATAACAATGTCTCTAATTTCTTAATCTATTCTAATTCTCAGTACAGCCAATCTTGTTTATTTTTTTAAAAAAGATCCTTTCTATCCATCATCTTTCACCCCCTTGGAAGTTTCACTTCTTCTCTTTTTAACTTGCCTCCCATACTCTTCCCTTGGGTCTTCATCTACATCCTTTGTTTTTGACCCAGCTGTTATTTCCATCTCCACTATTTTTTGCTGCCAATCCACCCACAGGTCTGCCAAATCCTGTCTTTTTTCCAAAAACATTTTTTGATTTATTGAATTCCATTTTTCTACCACCTAATATATATTCTCCTAACTTTATTTCACCCAACTTTATTATCTCCTTCTTCTTTTCTCCTTGTTCTATTTGTTGTGTGGTCTGTTCTATCTCATCCTCTAAGCTTCCAGTTTTCTCCCCTGTTTCCCAGATTTTATTATCTTGATTTCTTGTTCCTTGTGTCCCGTTTTCATTTTCCAGTTATATCATTTATCTCCCTGAAGATTCCCATCATAGTGTCATAGATGTTTTGGAGTAACAACATAGTTTGTTTTTGAAGTGCCTCTGATTCTTCCTGAAGAGCCATCTTGCCTTGTCTTAAAAAGTCCAAATAATATTCAATGTTCTGTCAGTAATTTGTCACAGCTCTGGAGTATTCTTTTTGACTTCCCAAAGCCAGCATTACTAAATCTTAATCTTGTTCATCAGGAGATACAATACTTATAGTTCTTTATATCCCACAGTTAGTCAATAGATTCCATTTATGCAGTCCAGGGGCTTTTCCAAATAACTCTTTAAATCCACTCTCTAAGTTGCTAGTTAGTTCCATTATTCAAAGTCATTCCATTAGATGGTTTTCAAGGTTGATCCTTTAATGACCATAAAGTAGATAAGTGAACAGTAGATAATACAGCAGACTTCCAGGTGTTATTCTTCTCTTATCAAAAATTTTCAGGGTTATTCTAGGAGTATAGGTATATATCCATTCACCAGATGGCACCTTCAGGATAAAAAGCCAACATTAAAAATCCACTTTAAAAACTATTCTGCCAGTTATTTATTTCAAATTGGTTCAAACAAGATATCTAATAATCAGATGTCCAGCCTTTTAAAATGCCTGTTCAAAGTCATGCCAGTAAGATTTATACATTCAGTCTTATTGTATTTTATAGCTTTTGCTTATTTCCTGTTAGGGTTCAGTTTCTCTCTGCCTCTCTTTAATTGCTGCTTAAGAACATTCCAAAGAGCCACTTTTCCTGAATTAATTTTCTTTTCTGGACAAATCCTAAGCAAAAATTAAAATTCACCTCACCCAGCTCCAATCACTGTCCACTCACACCGCTCCAGCACAATCTTAGTTTCTGTAGCTGCCCCTGCTTCACGATGGCCATGATGGGCCACCTCCTCTTTGTCTCCAGCAAAGAGGGAAGAAACCCAGTAGGAGAGCCACCACTCTCCGCGACCTCCAGGATGCCCCTGCTTATGAGTCACCCTGTAGGGGCCCTCTGATGAAGAGGATTCAGCATGAGGGTCTGGAGTTATGCTCCTAGAAGCCTGATTCTTGGCTAGTAAGAAGGTCCAGGCAAACATTTACCGTGTATGATATTGTTCCAGGTTGTCTAGATATGGTTGGGAATAGGCAAGAAGAAACATCTGTAATGTTTCTTTGTTTTCAACAAATTCATGTTGAATGTGAGAAATGATGGAAAGCAGAAGGTAGCAAGTCCTTAGTTTAACTGAGGAGGTCTTTTACTTTGTTTTTAGGGTTGGTTAATGAATTGTCCAGAGAGGAATTGAAAATGAGACTCAGAAAATGGGATCAATGAGGAATTTCCCACTGATTTTAAATGCAGCTTTCTATAAAACTGCAACCTCCATAAGTCATGACTTATAAAACGAGTCATCCATGAGACCAGATCTGATTTTACAATATTTGTTGTGGCAGTTTGAAGCAAATGTGGCAATCTTTAAGTGAACCAATTGTCTTTTATGGGGAATTTTTTTTGCCAAAAATGGAAAGTAAATGCTGGTTTTCAGCAAAATCATAGTCACGTGACTGTGGGACACTACAAATGGAGGTAAATGCAGGCCAGTTGTCAAGCACCTGAAATTTGGCCCTGTGGACTCCCCCGGCTGTCAGAACTTTGAATTTGATCCGTACCATTTGGGGGGGGGGGGTCTGTTTGTAACTTTAACTGGTTGCTATGCAACTGGTCATAACTTGAGGTTTATCTGAACAATTTCCAAAATTATCAGCCATTCAGCTTCTTGCAGGGAGAAATTTATAACTCATCATCATACAGATGGAACTAAATTAGGAAAAGTTGACTTGGCGGCTTTTCATTTTTTTGCTCTGAATTGAAGAAATTTAGAATGAATCATTGATTAAATATTTCCACCCTTGTTAATCTTTAGTTGATCTGCTGGTAGCTGCTCTTTGGAAAAATTAGGAATAACTATACTGTAATTTGCAGTTTACAACTCTCTTGCTTGGGAGGGATGAAGTGAACGAGCAATATTTTTATTCATTTTGCAAGAAATGTACAACCCCAAGACCTACCCGATATTATTTCCTATTTAAATCCTGCAGTCCAGGAAAAATGCAATCACAAGATCCTAGTTAGCATAGCATTTCACTGTAGGAATCATATTAAGTGGTGCACTGAACCCTATTGTGCCAAGAGAATTTGTGTCTTGATTTCTCACATGAATTTTTATATTCAGTATATCTTATGCTCTTATTAAAATCTGTGGAGTCCTTGGTGCTCCCTGAGCTTGGTTGTTTTCTTTCAGATGTTTCACTACTCAATTAGGTAACATCTTCAATGTCAAAATGTCCTTTCCACCATAGCACTGATAATATTACCTAGTTGGATAATGAAATGACTGCAAACAACCAAGCTCATAGAGCACCAAGGACTCCACAGTTCAGCCCTGGGCTACAAATATTCTCTTCTATTGGTCTTATTTCTCCTTCTCACAAGCTTATTTGGTGCTTCAATTAACATGTTGTGCAGCTAAAAGGCAACATTGTGATCTGCTGGTTTCCATGGCCCAGGTGCCTTATGAAACATGTGATCACATGTTTTCAGATCTGGATCAGCTATTCTTCCTTTATTGAAAACAAGAGGCTGTTCTATCCCTTAATCACATTTTCTACCTTAAGGCTAACTTTTAATTGTTCGTAGATTACTGTTTTTCTTTGGCTAAGATTTTAAAAATCAGTGTATTTAAATAAAAGAAGGTGATTATGCTTTTGGTTCTTATTTCCCCAAGATATATTTGTCCTCCTCTTTGTAAATTATCCCCAACTAGGATACCAAAATGACAAATTATCAAATGCTTCTCCCACCCAAGAAGATCCAACAATAATAAGAATGGTTCATCAAAGGTCTGTGGATGTTTTTATCAAGAAAACTGCTATCTGCTTATCAGTCGTTTGTTGCATAAGGCAGGATTACACAAACCTAGAACTTGCAAATCCTACCTATGTTTACACCATTTTTTTTTCTCAGCGGAACATGGGGCTTTTATTTATTTATTTATTTATTTATTTATTTATTTATTCATTTATTTATTTATTTAATTTGTATGCCGCCTTTCTCCGAAGACTCAAGGCGGCTTACAATGCATTTAAAAACTATATATAAAAACATTAAAAATTAAAACATTAAAACCAATTAAAATCCATTCACACCCTTCATGGCCGGATCTCGCCAGATTGCAAAGCGAGATCAACGGCCCCAGGCCTGTCGGAAAAGCCAGGTCTTCACCACTTTTTGGAAGGCCAATAGGGTGGGGATGGTCCTCAGGAGGTAACTGGTTCCAGAGAGCTGGGGCAGCCACAGAGAAGGCCCTCTCCCACGGGCCCACCAGCCAGCATTGTTTAGCTGACGGGACCCAGAGGACACCAACTCTGTGGGATCTTACCGGTCACTGGGAACTATGCGGTAGAAGGCGGTCTCGAAGATAGAAGATAGGGTTAGAGCAGAACCACTTTTTCTGTTGGTGAACAGTGATATATGGGCAACTATCATAAAAGAGATCCTTCTGTAAGCTGTAGCAAAGAATATTACACCAATAACTAACATTGATATCTGTTCACCTGTGCGTGATTCTTTTGGTTTATATTCCACACTTACACACACAAGCCAAGCCTGCCCAATAACCTACTGCTGCCCAAGCACCCAATAACAACCCCTTGAGAAATCAGTTCAGTATACCTTTGTAACAATTGTATTTCTGTGAGCCTCTCTGCACTTGTGCTACTTGTGACCTTTAAAGCCCTTCATAGTGCAGGGTCTTATCTGCAGGACCACCTAATTCCAATTCCTGCTACCAATCTGAAAAGATCTGACTGAATTGGTTTTCTCCAGGACTTGGTTCTTAAGTAGTGTTATCTGGTGGGACCCAAGAGATGGATCTTCTCTGTCACCATACTTGCCCTAAAAAGCAGCATTGGCTCCAAAATTCAGATGGTCCCATGAATTGAATCCAAACCACTACATGCCCATGTCAGGGCTGAATGATCATATGTTAGAGATGCGTTCTTGGATTCTAGGGATGGGGCCAGATGACCTCTAAGATCCCTTCCAGCACCCTGATTACACAGTAAACTGACCTTGGCTCAATGCTGTGAGTTATTATCAAAGAGGATCTCAGTTTTTCCAATTTTCCAGTCTTACCCTTTCATAGACCAGTTGTGAGGTAACATCGATTCAGAGACAGCTGAAAAGAGAAAATTAGCAATAACATTGAATTCTCTCCAGTGTTGCTTTGGCTCAGCAATTTCAGTTATATAATAGTTGTGAACTGTTTGGGGATGGGCAGTAGCATTTGTGTAGAAATGCCAAAATTTTTAGGTACTGGATTATTATAATAACTTTGCCATGCCTCCAGGCTATCCAGAAGTGCTCAGTTAATACACAGTGTTAGCCTGTGACGTTATATTTGGCAATGAACCAGATTCCTTTGCTAATGGGGCCTGGCTGTATCATCTCAGCTAGGAGAAACACTAGTTATAAGTGATTATTGAAGTGTGGGTTGTGAAATGAAGGAGATAACGTCCTTGTTGAAGTTGGCCATATCTCTTGTTGGTTAAATTGTTATCCTTGCAGTACTTCACTCTCTTTGAAGAAATCATGAGGTTTACCTAATTTACGGGTGCATTGAAACATCTTATCAGTTGCCTAGTAGAAGTTCAATAAATAAAGTCCAAATTCTCCTGTTGGAATTTATCCCATTTAATATATTAACATTTTTAACAGGAAAGTTTTTTTTTTTAAAAGCAGAAATGTTTTGTATTTCTCCTGACTTGGAAAAATATTGTTAGAGTAATTTGGCAACTGTTTTGCTTAGCTGAACTGTGTTTATTGAATAAGCCAGTTTGCTGGTTTCAGACCCATAAAGTCAAAGTCTAAGTTGAAAAAACCACATTATGGCTTCGTTAAATAGAGTTGCAGTTAGAATGAGTTTCTGAAGGTAGTGCCTAGGAATATAAGGGTTCTTTTAAACCTTAATTTCCTTTTTATAATATGGAGAGGATACAACTTCTTAGGAATTTTTGGATGAATTCCTGAGATAATATAACGTCATATTTTGAAATGTTTTGGATTGTAGCCAAAGGCAATGCTGTTTGGGAATGAAGACAGGATGTGATTAAAGACAATATTGATGCAAGAAATTGTGGAAGACAGATGTGGGATTATGGCAAACACCTTAATTACTTATTAAACATTACTAATTCAAAAAATGTGGCACTATAATTTATTTTATATCTCTGTGAATTGCTCTTCTCAGATTTCTTCAGAGTGGCCCCATTGATTATTTTAGAAAGAAGTGGTTGATAGATAGATCTAAGTTTCCTTCCTCCTGTGTTAGATGTGTCTATATTACAAATGCTGATTATAGTCACTACTTCAAATTGTTTTTAGGAGACCTTCGGACCTATTTGCTCTCTGTCAGAGTAGTACCTGCTGTCAATGAATAACCAGGAAATTAAGAGATTTCTAGCAAGCATTGTTACTGAAATAGCTCAAAACTCATCTGCCCCAGAATGCATGACTCAAAAGAAATGGGAACAGATAAAAACATACTCTATTGTTCTCAGAATAATTAGGTTGTTTTAAATCTGAAGGTAATATTTTCTACATTTCAGCCGAAACTCACATCTTTACAATCAATTGTATAATTTGTTGAGTGTTACAAAATGAACTCGTGTCTTGCTTTGAGAACTCCTTTAAAAATGAAAGTAACTCAAGGATCCATAAAGAAATTTGCAATATAATACAGTAAATATAGTACAATAGAGTAAATGGGATAAGAACAGCTTGTATTTTGTAACTATATGCTTTTCATTTTTAACACACGAGTCGTCCTCAACTTACAATAGTTTGTAAGCACTGAATATTGCTATTCAATAGCACTGAATTGTTCAATAGCATTGAACAGCACTGAATAAAAATGACTCAATGACTGTCTTTTACACTTAATGACCATTGCAGCATCTCCATGATAGTGTGATCAAATTTTGGATGCTTGGCAACTGGGAGGTATTTATGATGGTTGCAGTGTCCTGGTGTGTGTGTCATGTGATCACTTTTTATGACCCTCTGCCAAGCAAAGTGGGAAAGCCAGATTCACCTGACAACAATCTTACTAACTTCACAACTGCATTCATTCACTTAACAACTTAGCAAGAAAGGTTTTAAAATGGGGCAAAACTCACTTAACAGTTGTCTTGTTTAGCAACAGAAATTTTGGCTCAATTGTGGTTGTGAGTCGAGGGCTACTTGTTTCAATAAAATCTTTTTATTCAGCATCTGGTGTCAAGTCAATTATCCAATTGCTGCTGTTTGTTTTACTTTTCCTAGTCTCTTTCCTAAACTTTTCCAAAGTCCCTTGTGATTTGAATCTAACCAGTTTACAAGTGGAGGTTAAGGGAATTTTAAAAAGTAGCACTCCCGCCCCAAATGGTGTTTATATAACTCATGAACTCTTTCTTCTTTTAAAATACAAAAGAGGATGGAGGACATTAAGCAGAAGCATCTTGGGATAATAACTAGAACCATACATTTTCACGAGTTACTTTAGTGCAAGCAATGTACCATGTTTAGCACTAATCATATCAATACCACTATTTATATGTATGGACAACAAGGGGCTGCTTTTAAAGCAGCCATTTCAGTCTTCCATATGTGTAAATCAGAGGTGTCAAACTGGATTTCTTCAAGGGCTGGATCAGCATTATGGTTCTCCTCCGTGGGCTGGCCGGGGGTGGGATGGGATGGATGCCTCCTGTAGCACCCTGCTGGCCAAAGCGGACGGGGGTGGGGGACATGTGCCTCCCTCGTGTCCCATTTGGCTGGCAGGAGGATGTCTGGGCTGAAAGACCGTGCACAACCTCTGCGACCCATTTTAGCTACCAGTGGCACCGCGGACTGGTCCTTTGTGATTTCCAAGCTGGCCCTGTGGGCCAGATTTAAGTAGGCTTTGAGTTTGACACGCCTGATATAAATGGTGGTGTTGGTGTGTAACAAACCAGGGTGAGGTCAAAGCGAGAACTTGTGCAGCTGTGTCATTTTATGTAGTTATACCCTGGATGGACTAGCAGCTGGTGACAACCTTCTATTTTGAGGCAGGATGCTGGGACAGATAGGAAATGTAAATACAATGAAATTAATACCTAGGACAAAAATTGAGCTCAAAATTTTTGTTTCTAAACGAGACAGTTGTTCAGTGAATTTAGCTCCCTTTTACAACCTTCCTTGCCACAATTTTTAAGTGGATCCCTACACTAGTTATATCAGTTGTTAAGTAAATTTGGCTTCCCCATCAACATTGCTTGTGAGAAGGTCGCAAAACGCATTTCCTGTGTCGGATGAGGAGAGCACATCTTTCTCCTTCTGTCTTGGCCACTTTTTACAGAGGAATGATTGAGAGCATTTTAACAGACTGCATCCCTGTTTGGTTTGGTGGCAGCAGTGCCTCAGAGAGAAAGTCCATACAGAGAGTGGTCAGCGGAGAAGATTATAGGAAGCTAGCTTCCTGTTATTCAGGATGCTGCTTATAAGTGCTATGTGCTTAGAACTTGAAGCATTGTTAGAGACCCCACACACCCACTTCACAGACTGATTCTGTTGTTCCTCTCTGGAAGGAGATTTCAAAGTATTTCTATCAGGACTACCAGATTCTGTAACAGCTTTGTTCCCTATGCCATCCCTCTGGTAAACTCACGAGATTCGGTTTTTTCTCCATGTACATGTAAACATCCAAACTAGACTGTGTTGTTTCTCAGTGTCATATAATACATGCATAATATTGTCTGTCTGCCTGTCTGTCTCCTTCCTTCCTTCCTTCCTTCCTTCCTTCCTT
>JANHZT010010946.1:233785-250023 GCA_032468215.1 Stegonotus admiraltiensis
GACTTCAACTCCCAGAACTCCTAAACTGTCTTAGGAATTCTGGGAGTTGAAGTCCACAGGGTGTGAAAGAGCCAAGTTTGCCTACCACTGGACTAGGAGATTTCCAAGATCCCTTCCAGCTCTGTTATTCTATAATTCCATAATTCTAACCTCTTAAGACCCTAATGCGTATAGATTACCTTGTGTAATATTAATAATGTGCTCTCTGCCAAAACATACAAATTGGTGGGTCTTCCTTCTCATGGCCTGAGACTGCTTTTGCCATTCCTTCCCCCAGCCTGTTTATGCCTGCAAAGATTACTTAAGTTTACTTAAGAAAAGAGATATGTAAGAAATGTTTACTGATGCAAAAATGTTGAAAAGAAAAAAGTTGTAAAAATTTCTTTTTTGTTTAAAAAATAACCTGTTTAATAAAAATTATTTTTTTAAAAAAAAACATTACTTAAGATTTCTTACTCTAGAATGTAGAGTAAGACTAGAGCACCCTAAACTACAAATACAAGGGAAGAACCAAGGAGGATGAACCTCACTCTCATCCATACTTGTGCTACAACATGGGTGATTTGTTTTTAAGTGCAGCTCAGATAGAACCGATAATTGTAGTGAGTTGAAAATGGCAGAGAAAGCTTTTTCCAGTTTACTTCTCCAGGGTAATATTGAAGGCAAAATGAGTATGCAGCGATTGTGTCTTGCAAAAATAGCACTGAACTAAGAAGTGCATGAAATAATGTGGCGAGAACTAAGCATGGCTTGGGCATCGGGAAGAGATGTTCTAAATTTTCCTAAGTTGTGAAATTCCAACTTGTGAAGACGCTCTCAAAATGTAATCACAAATGTAACTGGGTGTAGGCAGGAAATAAGATTTGACTTGTCTTATTTCCTAGGTGAGTGTACCAAGCTGTTTATCCAGTTTTCTGGTAAGCTGGTCCATCCAGAAATGTAGAGCAGCCAATACACATTTTGTAATCATAGTTTCTTAAATTATTATTGTTTCAGTAGATGGCAGCATCAGGCTGGTCCTTGGATGAACTCAGAAACTAAGCAGGATTTGGCCTGGGCAATCATTTGAGGGGAGATTTATTTATTATTTATTAAATTTATATGCCACCCATCTCATTATCAAGAGACCCTGGGCGGCTTACTTGGGGGACATTAGTTGGGAAGGGGAAGCATTAAGATCTTTGGCAGCTATTTATATCAGACCGAAAGTTATTTTTCAGACAAGATTCTCACAGCCTTTGTTAACTGAATGTTCTGAGCTGAGAGGGATGGAGCTATCGGAATTTCAACAATTAAAAATTTCTCATACAAAATTAATTTATCTCCTGAAATACCTCTGAGCAGGGACTTATTTCATTTTTTGGTGCTCTCTGAACTTTTGCAGACATTTCAAATCCCATTATTTACTTGCACTGATGATGTTACCTAGTTGGGTAATGGAATGTCTACAAGAAAGAAACCAAGAAACCATGCTCAGAGAGCATGAAGGACCTCTTATTTCAATCCTGAGCTACAAATATTCTCCTTTAGGGATAGTTCATTTCTTTTTAATGACTTTCTAGTGAAGTGGCACAGGTCTCTGTAGACTTGTTTAGCATGTGGTCTCCTCGCTTGATCGCTTGGCCTGAGAGACCAGTACAGGTAATTCTTACTCTGCTTAGTGAAAGTTCAAAGTTACCACAGATCTCCCCAGAGATATTTATGAACCATTTTTGAAGTTCCAATGGCCATATACATCTCCCTCTAAAAGTCATGTGATCACATTCTGTGGGCTTTGCAACCAGCTTGCATTATGGCCATTTATGCAGTGTCCCACTGTCATATGACCATGATTGTCAGGCTGTTGGAGGGTTGTTGTTTTTTTGCCAGTTTCTGATCTTTATTTCCATTTCCAGCAAAAAAATGACCATTGAAGAAAACAGGTTTGCTTAAAACAACTGCACTGTTCACTTAACAACTATCACAATAAAGGTTGTACAATTGGGCATAGCTATGTCATAATCTACTTAATGACTACCACAACTTATGATCACAGTTCTGATTTCAATTATGGTTGTAAAGCAAGGAAGACTACATCTATATCAGGGCTTGTAAGGTAGATTGAGAAATTGAAAAAAAAATCCAGAAAAAAGTAGTGGCTATCCACTTCCATACAGTTATTACAGAATCAGCCATTAGGGCTTGACTTGAAGGAGATCTTCTTACAAGTTCATGGGGCATATTGTATCATTCAATTTTACATCATTGGACATACTTTTAACTGTTTTTTCTACTAAGATCTTTATCCAAAGTATAGAAAACAATCGAACACAGAAATTCATTAATTCCAAAACACTTCCACATATTACATTTGCCATGTTACTTTTTGTTATATGAATCTGGAAACTCAGCCTGAATTTACAGTTTTTAGACTGACAGGCTGAGTTCGGATTTTGAGTGTAGGTGAAAGTATCTACATAAAATGGCTGGCGCTGGGAAGATTAGCCGGTTTATAAAATGGCTTTATTGATGGATGTGCCCAGTCACAATGCACCTGTTTACCAGGTTGACAAAGTTGGTTCCCACCATCTTATCTAAGTATCTAGGACAGTGTTTTTCAAACTTACCAACTTTAAGATGAGTGAACTTCTACTCCTACTCCTACTCCTACTCCTACTCTATTAATGAGTGGTGGTGGCACAGTGGTTAGAGTTCAGCTGCCTGCAGGCTGCCTGCAATTTGACAGTTCAAATCTCACTATGCTCAAGGTTGACTCAGCCTTCCATCCTTCCAAGGTGGCTAAAATGAGGACCCAAATTGTTGGGGGCAATATGCTGACTCTGTAAACAGTTAAGAGAGGGCTGTAAAGTACTATAAAGCGGTATATAACTCTAAGTACTATTGCTAGTGCTATTCCTAGAATTCCCCAGCCAGCATGCTGGTTAGGGAGTACTGGGAGTTGAAGTACACACATCTTAAAGTTGACAAGTTTGAAAAACAGTGATCGACGATATTCCCTTATATTTAGTTTTGCAGCTCATTGAGTTCTCAAGCAATTTCTGGTCACATCTTTTCCATTTTATTAACTATGAATGTTTTTGTGGTCCAGTGGGAACCCAATCAACGTTGCTTGTGAGCACATCACTTTGAAGCATATCAACTTCAATATTCTTTTTTAATATCTGAAAGAATCTTATTTGGAACAGGGCTTTTGCAATATCATAGATGGTAATCTGCTTCTTAGACTCCATGAGTACCACATTGGCTCCTCTGATAAACCAGATACCTCTTTCCAAATTATCTCCCAATTTTTAGAAGAAAATAATTATATATTATTGGTTGCTTGATAGAAAGTTGGCAAAATGTTCCTGTGGATCAACAACACAGTAATTGTTTGTTGTCAAAAAAGCTAGGTGAACTATTTTTTTAAGCATAATCCCAGCAAATGGATGACTGAAACAGTATTTTCTGACTGAAACAATATTTTCCCATTTACTTGTAAAATAGGCTACAGTCAGACTAGTTTGAGGTTTTCTATCTTTGTCTCTTCTTGCTGACCTATTATTTCATCCTTTTCAAACAGGAACAATGGTGAAATATTTGCCTACTACTTTTGCAAAGTGTCATGCAGGAACTCTAAGGATGTAAAATAAAAACTAACTTCTAAAAGAAGAACAGCTTAAACTTGAGTGAGAAGCAGTATGTTCTAAAGTACTATAAAAGAATAGGGAACAATGCAGTTTTATAAACACAAGTGCCTTTATTAGCTTTCTTACTATCATTAAGTTTAAGGTGATCTGTGTTTAAATAATTTAGGAGCCTTTAATTCAGCTGATCATGGCTGGTTTTAAAATAAACAGAGCTGGACCTAGTTTGTACATCAGTGGGAGCTTCTGAGAAATAACCAGTTTATTGGAAATTTGAAAAATTATGCTAGAACACAGAGTGAGACACATTTCCTGTTGCTGGCATATAGATTACATGGGCAAGAGTTAGGCTTAGTTTAAGAAACTCCACCTTTACCTGCACCAGGAGTCTGCAACCTTAAACACTCAAAGAGCCATTTGGATTTGTTTCCCACAGAAAAGAAAACACGAGGAGCCACAAAACATTGGTGGGTGTGGCCAATTCAATGTCACTCCCACCCAGTCACATGACCTCCCCCCACCTACCCAACTTTTGTGGCTCCCGGTGGGAAATGGGTCTCTCTCTCTCTCTCTCTCTCACTCGCTCACTCTCTCACTCCCTCCCTCCCTCATTTCTGTTTCTCTCTCTCTTTCATTCTCTCCCTCCCCTTCTCTCTCTCATTTGTTTCTCTCTTTTTTCTCTCTCTCATTCTCTCCCTCCATCATTTTCTCATTTCTCTCTCTTTCTCTCTTTCTCCCCTTTTCTCTCTCTCATGTCTCTCTCTTTCCCTCTCATTTCTTTTTCTCTTTTTCCTCTCCCTCTCCCCCCTCTCCCTTCCTTCCTTTCTCTCCCCCTTCTCTCTCATTCTCTCCCTCTAGCTCTCCCATTTCTTTCCCCCTCTTTCATTTGTTACTCTTTTTCCTCTCTTATTCTCATTCATCCTTTTCTCATTTCTCTCTTTTTCTCCCCTTCTCTCCATCTCCTTCTCTCCCTCCCTCCCTCTCCCTCTCTCTTTTTCTCATGCGCAAGGGCTCACACCTTCTGCAAGCAAACGGGGCTGCAGGCAGCATTGATTGAGAAGTGTCCTTCGGGTAGTTTTTAAATCTTGCATGAGGGACTTTTGCCATCCAGAGGATGTTTTTCAATCAACGCCAGCATGCTCAGCTGAAGGACTATAGAGGCTCAGAGCTGCGGGAAAAGGGGGCTGGCCCCACCGAACCTCACATGCCCACCCTGGGGATCAGGCTCAGAGAAAGCCAGAGTGCCCTCCCCAAAGATGCTCACCTGTCAGCCAATCAACACACCCGCTCTATATGCCTTCACTGCACTTCGGCCAACCCTGGCTGTTCACTTCAAGAAGGTATCCTCACTCGTGCTCACCCTTCTAGCCCTGCAACAGCCAGCCAGGGGGTCACATGAGGAGGAGGGTCATCTTCAGGGAAGCTGCCATCTTAGCTCATGCTTTTTCCTCAGCTGTGGGCCTGTCCCTCTTTCCATTGTACCGTCCTCTCGGATCCCATTCCCACCCCGCCAGACCTCGTGTTATCGAGGTTGGCCTCGGCCACAGATGGATTGAGGCAGTGTCTCAGGGCGCATAGCAGGTTGTGCAACCGAGTTGTCAGGGAGCCACAGGAGAAGGGTCAAAGAGCCACATGTGGCTCCAGAGCCGCGGGTTGCGGAAACCCGACCTACACTAATATTTCCACATATTTTCATACAAACTTTTGTGTATTTTTAAACACAGATCAATCACTCTATCTGCCTTGTGCTGGGTGAAACTGAAGCTTAAAAATGATTGTTTTCTTGAAATGGTCTTTGATTCATAGAAATAGTGAAATGCAAAATCCAGTCTTTTGATAACAAAGATGGTTTAGCTGAGATAGAAATTTAATTTGGACCCTGATTTTTCAATAACTTAAAAATAGTCATTTCAGTATTATTGTATAGTCTAAACAAAACATTCTTTGTATGCAAATAACTATTTAAGAAGTCTTGTTGCTGTCAGTATATAATTACGCAGTGAAAAGTTTGGAGTCTGTAATTCTGCTGATTCCAAGAAATCTTTGTGAATGTGGATTTGTTTCTTAGAAAAATAACAGTGCAGGCAAAGGGCTGGGTTTAACTGGAACCTTGATAACATTGAAGTAAATATTCAGTGATGGATATCACTAATTGCCCTTGATTAAGGTTAGTAAACTGAAGCCTGGAAATGAAAGACAGTGGAAGAATACACTTTGATTTGGAGAGCGTGCCATATTTTCCTTAAGAGTGGCTAGCTTTGGCCTGGCTGAAAAGTTTGAACACTGACATTTATTGCTATTTGATTCAAGGGGAAAAAAAATACAGTCTGAATGATTTTTATCACTTGAACCATTGTAACTACATTTTAGTCTGTTAGTAATATTGCTACAAAAGTAACATTAGACAGAAGAAGAATATAAATTCTAGCAGATCTTTCCAACAAATCTTTAGGAGGAGGAAATATCTTTAGAAGATAACACACACACACACACACACACACCCCGCCAAACAAGTCAATACTGACTGGGGGTGGGGGTGGTAGAAGGAAACAGAGAGGCTGGAATCTTAAATAGGATCCTTGGCTGCATCCTTTTGTCTCAGATTCCCATTTCTGAAGAATGAAGATGGAGTCCACATTGAAGCTGCTTTCACCCAGACAAAAATTCTTTGGGGCCCTAGGACCATAGTAGCATTGCTAGTATTTATTATAGCAGCCGTGCCCTTTCCCCCCAGTCTTACATGTGAGAGACTGAAAAAAAATGTAGCTGTTTTAGTAAACTGGCTCACTAAAGGGACTCTTGTGTAAAAATGTTTTTTGCCGCCCTGTCTTTCTATGTATATGTGTGTGAGAGATAGATAGATAAGAGAATGTGATTTGTAAAGCATGCAATTGTGGAGGATTAGTTAGAAAGCCCTGGTGGTACAGGGGTTAGAATGCAGTAGTGCAGGCTAATTCAGCTCACTGCCAGGAGTTCGCTCCTGAGGGTGCTCTTAGTTGACTCAGTCTTCCATCCTTCCGAGGTCATTAAAATGAGGACCCAGATTATTGGGGGCGATGTGGTGAACTGCTTAAAGAGGGCTGTAAAGCACTAAGAAGTGGTATATAAGTCTAAGTGATAGTACAGGAGCACTTTTTTTGCCCCTGTTCTTCCATTACTGGACATATAGCTTCTGGGTATATATTTTATACATATGGTACATACATACATACAGGTATGTTCAAATAAATTATATGCCAAGGGAGGGGAGGGAAGGGGAGGGAAGGGACGGGAGGGAGGAAGGAAGAACGGAAGGAAGGAAAGGAGGGAGGGAAGGAAGGGTCAGTGCGGAAGCTGGCAGGAAGTCAGAAGTCATTCCCATTCTCACTGCTTTTTTCCGACTGGGATTGTTCTGTTTCTCTGTTTAAATAAGAAGATATTTCTCAAAGAAAGTCCCAACTGGGCACAGATTATCTAGTATGTACTAAATGTATCTCTGTTGTATTTCCAGCCTTATTATTCTACAATCAAACTATATTAGATAACAGCATATGCCTCAATAATCTTTTGACTTTTAATATTCTCATTTTTAAAATCTAATTTTAAAGATGTATTAAGCATGCTTTTAATACACTTGGCTAAAGTGAATGGATTGTCAACTTGTTTGGCACAAGAAGTTAGTTAAATTAAAGCATATAGAACAACCTTGTTCATCCTGGCTTCTCAGCAGCTCCTTTTCATATACTGTATATTCACAAAGAAGCAAGAATTTTAGATGCCAAAATGGTTTTAGTTTAACTGCAGATGGGCTTATTTGAGAGTATATACAGCAATACTTTTTAAAAGGACTTGTCTATTCTTTATATACGTTTGCTGATAACTCCATTCATAGCTAAGCTGACGTTCATCAGAACACCATGAAAAATGGGTAATCTGTCGATTATGCACGGATAAGCAAATTAAAATATAAAACATATTGAGAACTGTCTTATAGCGGAATATTTTTCACAGTATTTGAGTTAAAAACCCAAGAGTCACCCTAACCATGGATGGATTTATATGTGAGTATGTATGTGGTATGTTTCATACTATATATCAGGTAATAATACAGAATTGAGGAATTTGGGATTTTTAACTGGCAGAACTGTAGTATAAAACAGTAGGCAATAGGTATCCACTTGCAGTATACAATGGATATAAAAAATTTATACGTACCTGTTAAAATGCCAGGGATTTATTTATTTTTTTTTTTTGTAAGAAAAAGCTTCCATTTTACCACCCTACCCCACAGCTCAGATATATGAAGAATATTGGACATTGTTGTCACATGTAATACACAACCAGTATCTACAGGAAATATCTGTAGCTCCTTTAATGTTGCTGTAGGCCTCTTGGCAGCCTCTCAACCAATTTTCTTGTTTTCTGATCTATTTTGGAAGAACAACCAGTTCTTGGAAATGTCACTGTTATGCCATACTTTCTCCTTGTTGATGACTGTCTTCATTGGGTTCCATGGTATATCCAATGTCTTGGAAATTGTTTTGTGCCCTTCTGTCTGATACCTTCTAACAATGAGGTGCCTTTAATACTTTGGAAACTCTTCACAGACCAGGCCTATTGCTCTAAGAGGCAACTCAGAGAAATCCTAGTATAACTTCTGAAGTTTATATGGGCTTGATTAGAGTCATTTTGATCGATGGCAGGCATGTACTACTATTTACTATCAGTTTGAATATGATTTGTTAATTCTGAACACAGCCACATTCCTACTTACAAGCTAATGTGCACATTAAGCATGTTATTGAATGTTTTTTAAAAATTATTTCTCTCTCCAGAGATTTCAGTTTGTTTTTTAATAGTACACACACATATATTATATTAGGGGTGGGAAAAATTCTGAAGTGATTTATCTGATTTTTTTTTTACATCTAAAAACCTGGCATTTTAATAGGTATCTATAGCCTTTTTATATCTAATGTATACAATGTTTGTGTACAGGAAGTCTTTGACTTACAACCATTTATTTAGAGACCATTCAATGTTATGGTGGCACTAAAAAAGGTGACTTTATGGCCAGTCCTCACACTTATGACCATTAGAGCATCTTCACGGGCACATGACCAAATTTAGGTAATTGGCAACTGATGTGTATAATGGCTGCAAAATCCATGTGGCCACCATTTGTGACCTTCCCAAACCAACAAGAAAATTGAATGGTGGGAGGGGGAAGCTAGGTTCACTTAACCATGGCAAAAAGGGTAATATTGTGTGCAAGTCACTTAACAACTGTTTTGCGCAGCAATGATAATTCTGGTCTCAATTGTGGTTTTAAGTTGAGTATTACTTACATCAGTGATGGCGAACCTATGGCACGCATGCCAGAAGTGGCACACAGAGTCATCTGTCCAGGCACGTGAGCTGTCACCCGTTGCACTTCTGACACGCTGGCCAGCTGGTTTTACCGCATGCGGGAGTGCTGGAAACCAGAAGAGCAGCTGCCAGGTGTGCATGTGCATGCTGGGAAGATGATCTTCTGGTTTCCGTCATGCACATGTGCACCGAGCACCTGGTATTACAGTTTCTGGCATGTATGTGCGCACGAAGACCAGCTGGCTAGAGTGCATGTGCACACTAGAAAATGGAAGATCATGTTCCTGGCATATGCATGAGCACCGGGCAGATGCTCTTCCGATTTCTGGCATGTGCGCACGCATATGCACGCTTCTGTTTTGGCACTCAGTGCCAAAAAGGTTTTCCCAACACTGACCTACATCCTTCAAAACTGATTCAGAAGAAGAGCTTGAATGTTTGTTTAAGTACTTCTCAACCTCTTGGTTGTGAATTAAAGTAGCCACATTCTTTTTCCAAGTTTCTATGGAAGGCTGCTTTAAGGGGTTAACTTTTTAAAGCATGCCAGATCTGGAGCACTTTTTCCAGTTAATTTTCAGAACCTGCACAGAACTAATATGAACAGAGTTGGATATTTATGGGCCCCTGTGTTTACTCACTCATTATTTTGCCTTCTCAGATTCTGCTTTCCAATGTTTTTTTTTTAAATCCCCTAGGTTAATTTGGTAAGGCTCTTATAAATTTAAACTTTTATACAAGCTAAGAACTATGAGGGAGCAGAGCAAGGGAGTTCCAACTCATAAGATTGAAGAATGATAACTTTGTTTTATAATCTGTTTTCTTTATGAGCATAAAAGCTTTCTTTTTCTACTTGTTTTCTTTTGGGCTCTGCCGCCAACAGTGAAGTGATTGGGAGGGGAAAATATGTACCTATACCACCTAGATCACATAGTACATTAAATATCTCACGTACACACACACACACACACACAGAGAGAGAGAGAGAGAGAGAGAGAGAGAGAGAGAGAGGGAGAGGGAGAGAAGTGTATCAAAAAGCTAGTTTCAATAGCAAGTTAATCTTAAGGGAACGTAGAAAATGTGAATATGTGTTAAAGTTAGTGACTTAGAGAAAATAAAATGTTTTGGATATATGTTTGGATGTTGGATATATGTTTTAGTAACTGAATGATTCCTAATATATGATGCTCAGGTGAAAGAAACAAAACGTGGGAATACCTTGGAATTTGAAAGACATTTTGGTTGAGTGGTAAGCTGGCTAAAAGCCAGGAGACTGTGAATTCTAGTCCCACTTTAAGCATAAAATCTGTCATATTTAAGACCATGCACTTTGGGCCAATCACCAGGAGTTCTAGTACCGCTTTAGGCATGAAATCGGGCTGGCCGATTTTGAGCCAGTCACCAGGAGACTGTGAGTTCTAGTCTCACTTTATGCATTAGTCATGAAAACCGGCTGGGTGACTTTTGGCCAATCACTGAGACTCTTAGTTCTAGTACCACTTTTAAGCCTGAAAGCTGGCTGGATGATTTTGAGCCAATTACCAGGAAATTCTAGACTCTAGTCCCACTTTAAGCATGAAATCTTGCTGCGATTGTCATATATAAGAACAAAATGCCCTACTTTAGGCATGAAAGCTGACTTGCGTGACTTTTGGGCCAATCATCAGGAGACCCTGAGTTCTAGTCCTACTTTAGGCATGAAAGCTGGCTGGGTGACATTGGGCCAGTCCCTCCCTCTCGGCTCATAATGTCAGGCTCATGTGACCAGCCAGTCGGTCAATTCCTGTTGCAATCAATAGACGAACAAGAGATGAACTTTTTATTGATCCTCCAAAAAGTGGACCTTGCACTTTTGGGGGAAAATGCTGTGGGAAGAATAATAAAAAGGTTATGATCTCTTTCCATGAATCCCAGCCTTCTCTCCCCCCCCACCCACATAATTTATCTCAGTGAAAACAACCAATACTCTCTTTTAAAAACAAACCTTCTGTGCATTTGCACTTGCCACTGTGTGCATACTTTATCATATGTTTTAATAATGACATTAATAAAAAAGAAAATCTGCAGCACCAGAGTTGGGAAAATTTGTGATCATATAGTGAAGAACTAAAGCCTAAATATACTATACTGATTAAAATATAATAAACATGACTCCCCCAAAAGCATTTTTAGAGGCTTATGGTGGGAAGTCTGTAATAAATCATTTAATATTTCTACATTTCCTTTATTGTTTTATGAGAATTATATTACAGTAATATTAAGAGTTGAGACAGATTCTATAAGACGTGCAAAGTAAAGATCAATATATTTGCTTAATGTGCACAGTAAAATATTGCCTGAAACATTAGCCATGAGGTTACAAAGGATTATATTATCTATAATTCATCCATATCAATCTAGATTGATAAAAAATAAAACAACTATATGACAATATTTATGTGATGATTGATAGCAGGGCTATTACAGCAAATAAATTGGAATTGGCTGTTAATCTAGTTACATACTGAAAAGGCCTTTGATAGGAATTAAATTAAATGTATAATGTATTCTCGTAAGGTTGGGATTTTCACTGTCTTTTGTTCATTGTACAGTATTACAATTTAGTATCTCCACCTAGTGGCTACATTTGTTAAAAACTGATTTGTTTCTCAGCCTATCAAGTTATATCGTGGCACCCAACAAGGATATCTTATTTCCCCCAATCTTCAGTTTGGTTCTCACACCCTTAGTTTGTACATTAGATTGTCTCAAGGTATCGTGCATTGGCACTCAGCATTGAATATAAATTGTTCTTATATAAACTATTAAAGTTATGGCTAATGTCATAACCAAAATGGTTGAAACTCATAACAGAAATACAGTTTATACTCTGATTATACCATTAGCTGAAACAAATCTTATTTGTTGTTTTGGGAACCTGTTCTACCTCTAGATTACTATATAGGATTAGGATTGCCAATTTTCTTAGAATACCTTTAAAATACTTGGATTTATATTTTTTTCAAAATATGTCACCTTATATGTCTTAGTGTATACCTGTAATTTTATTAGATATAACAAAGTTAAAATCTTTTGGGGCAAGTTTAATGTTTCAATTAATCTTAATTCTATCAGATTTTAGACCTTTATATTAACATCTATATATTTTGGAATAAGATACATTTTTGAATGAGACTTTTTATGACTTTGGTCTACTTGGAATGTAAGTATGTAATATATCTGAAATTGTGCCAGATTTTAAGGTCAAGGAATATTTAAAATGGTTCTTCATTTTCAACTTTGAAAGGTGCCAGGCATATAGTCTCAAGTGATAACAAATTACAAAATAGAAGGGTAGATTTTTTTAGTTTGAATATTGGGCCAAATAAATCAACACATTTGAAACAGTTGATTTCTAATGGTTATGAAAATATTTTAGAGATAGTACAGTATGCTGAATATGACTCATTACAATATTTGTTTAGTGATATATGCAGTTGAAACTTACACTATGGGCCAGATACTCTAGCACCCTGTGAGGTAGTTTGCACAAGAATCAACAATTCAATTTTATGGAAGAATAGAAAATGAAAGCTTTTACTATATACCTAAATTATGGAGTGAAAACCTATAATATCCAGTTCTGGAGAATCAGTGGGTTCTGTCTATAAATAAATGTGAAATTTCTTAGGATTTAAAAATGTAATCAATTCATTGAAATATTATTGTCTGTTGGACCACTTAAACAAATGGTTAAAAGGGTGTGGACGTCAGATTTTATAACGTTGACACTGGAAGAAATGTGAATGTTCTTGAGCTCAAATTCTGTTATCCAAAAAGTGAACTCATATCATTGATGAATTTTATCATATTTATGCTTAAATTTTGTGTTTAAAACAGTGTTTTACAAGAATAATAAAAGGTAACAATTGTAAATAATTCTTTATAAATTCTTTAAATCAATAATATTTATTTTTAGGTTGACGTACTGCTATCATATATGTCATAATAGTTTATCATGGGTATAATGATGTTTCTAAACAGGAAGACAACTATGGTAAACTGTATTACCAGGAAATTGTGGCTTTACAGTAGTTGTTCCTTTTTGAACTGCTCAGTGAACATTCCTGAATTTATATCCTCGAAGATTAGGTCTCCTACAACCTTAGTTAACCTGAGAACTTCAAAAGGTTCACCTGTATTTAAAAAAAAAACAACAACTATTATATCCAACCAAATCTTTGTCAAACATGCTTTGCTATTGGCTCCAAGCACAACTGGTTTGTGATTAACTGTTGAAGAATGTGTTAGTTGCTTATTTGCTCCAATCTAACAATGCCCTTGGCTTCATACCATCTGTTCTATCTATGTCAAAGTTTACAAATGGATTCATTTGGTTAAAGGAAGAAAACAATTTCAGCAATATTGAACTGTAAGTCAAGTTCAGGAAGGGGAAGGCATTTTTTCCCTCTCTTGTTTTGATTCTTTTGTCTAGAGAAAACTATTACAACCTTTATTTTTCCATGCCCAAAATTAATTTTGAACTGGCATTCCTAACTAAGCTCATCCTTTTGATGCTGCATGGTTACTGAAGTCTTGCTCCTGCTTGGTTTCAGTCATCCGTACTGGGCTCTTGTCAGTCTCTATCACCATCAAACTTCTGATGCCTGACTACAGCCCAGGGAGCTTTCATGGCAAGTTCAGCCAAGTTTTCTTTTATAGTGGGTTATGCACACGGAATGACAAGCTACTGTTGAGTTACATAGGTACCCTACTCAGCTGACTTATGAACGAGTCATTTTCATGCACAGTGTTCCATGACATCAGGGGTGTTGAACTCATGGGCCGGATGCATCACGTGCTGGCTACGCCCACCTCTGTTTTAGCAAAGGGGGAAAAAGTCGTGATATGTCACGTGAGAACAATGCAATGATGCGAATTTGATACCCTTCCATTACATGCATGCACAAATGCCTCTACCTCTAAGGTTTATTTATTTATTTATTAAATTTATATGCTGTCCTTCTCACTGGGTGGCTTACCGAGTGATAAAAAAGAATGTAAAAATGAATACAGCTAAGAGACATTGAATAAAGATTAGAATAGGGGTCTTCTTTCTACATTGTCACTACCATTGGGGCCTCAAGCCAGCTGGTAGTGCCAGGTTTTAAGAGTCTTCCAGATGGCCAAAAGAGTGGGGGATGATCTCCATTCCTATGGGAGAATATTCTAAAGGTTAGTGATATTCCCAGCAGAAAAGGCTCTTCTGGATCCTGTCAGTCAACATCCGTTGATAGATGGGATCCATAGTAGGTCTCTTTTGTTGGAGTGATTGGGATAAAATAGGCCAATCCCATTGGGATGTGACTGTTTCTCAGATATTAAGATGGCCATATCTGAGCTCTTAAAAATGTTAGTAGATCTTAATATGTCTTATTCAAGGAAAAAATAACACCCTATTTGTTTTTCTGGACTACATTGCATTATAGAAAAGGCTTGGGTAGATCATCATGGGATTAATGCTTCATTTAAACATATTTTTATACAAGATCCTCTAATTGTTCCTTTTAGTGAGGAAGTCTTTGCATGTATTGAATCAACTTTGAGGCAAGGTTTAATATTCTGATTTTTTAAAAACTGTAGAGTTAGATGAAAATAGACATCTAAAGGAAGAAACTTTTTTCTTCATCTTTAGATAGACCTCTAAACAAATTTTCCTAAGACCTGTTAGTAGGTAGAAAAACTCGAAAGTTGTCCTGCTACATTGCAATGATAAAAATATAACTACGACTACTCAGCGGTTTACAGAATTTACATTGTTTGCAACATTAACACATTGCTTGTTGATATACTGTATGAATTATAATGAAATATGGCAAAGATTCACTAAAATAGTTCAGATTAATTCAGATTAACAGAGTTAGAAGGGACCTTGTAGGTCATCTAGTCCAATCACCTGCCCATGCAGGACACCCTACACCATTTCTGTCAAACGGCAGTCCAATCAATCTCTTCTTGAAAGCCTCCAATGATGAAGCTCCCACAACTTCCGAAGGCAAGCTGTTCCATTGATTGATTGTTCTCACTGACAGAAAATTTCTCCTTATTTCTAGGTTGAATCTCTCCATCAGTTTCCATCCATTATTCCTCATCTGGCCTTCGGGTGCCTTGGAAAATAGCTTGACCCCTTCCTCTTTGTGGCAACCCCTCAAATATTGGAATACTGCTATCATGTCTCCCTTAGTCCTTCTTTTCACTAGACTAGCCATGCCGAGTTCCTATAACCATTCTTCATATGTGTTAGTCTCCAGTCCCCTAATCATCCTGGTTTTATTTATTTTATTCATTTATTTTTATTTATCAACTTCTATTTTATTTCTTTTACTTACATTTTCTGTATTGTGTGATATTTTATCAGGGAGCAGAGGAAGTAAGATGGAAACTATTCCCAAAGATCCTTTGTTGTTATATTCCATCACTGAATTCCATTTTGAAATAGGGGATGCTTTCTCAAAGAAGGCTTGGCGGTGACTAGCTTTATTAGAAGGTTGTTTCTAATAGTTCCCTCGGTTTAACTAACATTTGTGTAAGGCCTACTTTTATAAGACTCACTTGTTCAGTATCTGATAGAATACTGAATGAGATAATGAAGTTGGTCCTGAAGGAATCTTCTAAAAAAATTCATAACTGGAGGTTTTCAAGAAGAGATTGGAAAGTCCTTTGTCCAGAATTGAATAGAATCTTCTGCCTGAGCAGGGATTGGACTAGAAGACCTCCAAAGATTCTTCCAACTCTGTTACTCTATTAAAACTCACTTGCTGTGGGAGGTCCAGGTGTCTTATTCAGTCTATCTCTGCTCAAGGATAGTGGCGATAAAACAACCTTGGACTTACTAAACTTTCATTCTTCAGAAAACCGACTTGCTGTGTGACATCCAGATGGTTTATGAATGCTATCTCTACTCAAGGACAACGTTGATAGAATATCCTTGGAATTATTAAAACAGATCCAGCTGTTCCGGCTGTTTTAGTAAACTATCATCCTGTCTCCAACCTTTGTTTTGTGGCAAAGGTTGTTGAGAGTGTGGTTACACGACAGCTCCCGCGGTACGTGGATGAAGCTGTCTATCTAGACCTGTTCCAGTCCAGCTTCTGGGTACAGCATGGAGACGGCATTGGTCACGTTGGTGGATGATCTCTGGAGGGCTCGAGACAGGGGCTGTTCCTCTGTCCTGGTCCTATTAGATCTCTCAGCGGCTTTTGATACCATCGACCATGGTATCATGCT
>JANHZT010010947.1:0-10392 GCA_032468215.1 Stegonotus admiraltiensis
GTTTGGCTGTTTGAACCGTGCACAATAAACCTTTTTCCTGCATTGAAGAGCTTGGCCTGGTCCTGTTTCTTTTCCTACAACAGAACTACCAACCTTCTGGTCGACAGGTCAATGTCTTAATTGCTAGGCCACCATGCCCCTATTAAACAACAACAACAACAACAACAACAACAACAACAACAAAAGCCCATGCTAAATATGGGTTTATTCATTTCATCTCCTCCCTTCCCCCTTAGAAAAAAGAGAGAATGAGAGAAAAATTTGGAGAAAAATGCTTGAAAAAAAATTCCGGGGGCAATGCTCTCTTAATATGCACAAAGGATTTGTGTAACACAATCACAAATTTTAAGTAGCATACCCAAGCTGTAGAAAAGGGAAAAATGCTTCTGGAAAGCACTGAATTCCCTAAAGATCTGTTCCGTTATCCACTGTGGCTACAGCTCTTTTATTTTCCTTGGGATTTGATTTTGAAGATACTGTTTTCACTTCATTTTCCATTTCATTTTATTTATTGATTTACTGTCAAAGACCAAAATACAGATGCAACAGAAAACAATGAAAAAGTGAAGCATTTACACATTAGAGGCGGAGGTAGAGATAGAGATAATCAGTAAAAACTATTGCCCTTCCAGGCCTTTAATAGGTAACTAAACCATTCAAATTGAAACATAATGCACACTCACTGTCTTCTGAGAGCATTCAAAATTGAAAGAATGGAGCAATTTTTGTAGTCATGTCAAAATACCAATATGCTATTAGAAAACATGCAACCTCTACTCCATGCCAACCCACAAATAAGTAAGCAATGAGTAAAGAGCATTAACTCAGAGCAACAAATATGGTACAAGGGATGTATCAACTGTCTTGATGACTTTGTCCAAGCATGGACAGAAGCATTCCAAAAATGCATACAGATATTCCTTGAGTTACGACCATAGTTGATCCTGGGATTATAGTTGTAAATTGTCCCAATCGTTAAGTGAGTTGTCCTGTGACTATGCCAGATTTTATCATCTTAACTGCAGTGGTTATTAAGTGAACACCACAATTGCTAAGAGACTACCATGGTCATTAAGAGAAAGCATTGCACATAACAGGTGTGTTTTGCTGGAAATAAGAGCTAAACATAGATTTCTGGGAAAAAAGTCATAAATCACAGTCACGTGACCACAGATGCTACAAATGGCCATAAATATGATCTGATGCCAAGCACTCAAAATTTGATCATGTGACTGCAGTGTGTGTGTGTGAGTGTGTGAGTGTGTGTGTATGTGTGTCTGAAAGAACTTTGAAACCAGGTTGTAAGTTCCTTTGGGGGATCTGTTGTATGTTGAATAGTCACTAAGCAACCAGATGTAAGTTGAGGATTTCCTATATTGCTGCCCCTTTCTGTCAACAATTTTGAGAGTAAGACATTAAACCTTGCTAGTGTAAGGGTTCTGACCAATGCCCTAATTAAATCATGAGCCTCAAGCCAAGCTACAAAAGAAATCCAGTTATTTATTAGGAGCTTCATGTCGGCACGAACCAAGTGAAGCCAACTCTGACCTCACGTAATTTGCGCCTTGGCTCTGACCCTGTTTCCCCCTCCCCCTGAGGTGCGTCATCAGTCACATTCCCCAATGAAGCAATTTTGCGGGTTGTAGAAGTCACTCCCTCTGGTCACTGTCGGTCACCCTGGAGATGACCTTGATGTTGCCAGCTAGAATGTGCTTTGTTTGACTGAAATGCAAGCATGAACTAGGATTGAGCAGAGAGCCACAGTGGGACAAATAAAAAGATCCCAGCTTTTTTCCAAGATGAAACAGACTACTCAGGGAAGTCATTCTAGACCAGAGACTCACTCAAAAATAATTTCAGACACTATGTTGAACATAAGTATTGTGTGGGGACCTCCATGAAAGGACAGTGTCATTGTCTATGTATCTATCTCAACAGAAAGCATCTTTTTTCTGAGCCTGTTTCTTACACAATCTATTTAATAAGATTCATCAGGAAGAAATGAATAGATTTGCAAGAAATTCCCATAATAATCCAGGTAGAATGGAGCAGAGATTTCTCCCTATTTGTCTGTCTGCAAATCAGCAAAGTGGTTGGTCTCTTCAGTGCTAGCACAAAGGTTTGTTGAAGGGTGTTTGCAAAATGATCTTTGAAATCTTTATCAAATTTAAGAACTAGCCATTAAGTACAATTCCAGTCACTGCACAAAGTGCATTGAATAATGCAATATGCAATATGTATACAGTAGTTCTTAGAAATTTGGACCACTTCTGATATATACAGTGTTTTGTAGGTTATGTAACATACAGCAAAAGCTCAGTTCATAGGCACTAAATGATTTAAATATTACTGGGATAAAGCTATTATTATTAAAACATGTGAATCTAATTATAACACTGGAGACTTGGAGGCACATATTGTAATTATTTGAGTTGGTTGTTTCCAACTGGTAGGAAATTGAGAATAGATGGATAAATATTTGAAAACCTTAATCTGGCCAATTTGGATGTCATTGATTTTCCCATTATGATTCCAGTTGGTATGACTTTCTACATTTTAGAATAAATAATTCCTAGTTTTTCATTGTTAGATATTGAAGTACCTGCTGAATCTGAATCAGGGAAAGGATAATGGTATTACCATGTGAAGGAAGATGGAAATAAGTTTATGATTTAATAAGGCAGAGATGAGTTTCATTCTGGCAACTTCATAGTTTTTCAGTTGTGTGATGAGTCTGGAAGTTACAGTGTGTAGTGAGAGAGAGGGTTACAAATTACAATTTGCAGGCCTGATTTACCAGTTGTTATATTAGATAGGTAGAGAGACAAGCAGGTAGATGATAGATTGATAAATGATAGGGAGAGAGAGGGGTGAGGGAGGGAGAGATCCAAGTGGCCTCAGAGGTGGTTCTTAGAGAGAGTGCTAATGACCAGATGATTGCAAGGAATATAAATAATCCTTCCAATTCCCTCATCCTAACCAACCTTCCAGAACTGCTGAGCTTTCTTGTATGAGAAGTGAAATGTCTTCAAGGAATAACCAAGAAAGTTCATGGGACAACCATGACCTGGATGACTGAAAGTCTCCATAGATAGATAGAAAGAAATAATTTATTTACAGCTGTCTTTAGTGTGGCATGGTAGAAGCATAGAGACTGTTGCTGCCTTCACTCCCTTTTACATTTCTCCATTATTTTGCAATCATCCTGGCTGCCCATAGTGTCTGGTGCTTATATGGATGTTTGGTTTCCTTTGAGACTTATTCAACCAAGGTGAAGTTAGGGTGGCTGCAGATTGCTGGACAGATGACCCAATTATAACAGTGACAATATATAGAGACCACAGTTTTCACCTACTCTGTTGGTATAGTAAAATGCTGAATGTCTTATGAGAATGTCAGGAGCATTATCAGCAACAATTAACCCTTCTAGGAAAAAGAAACCAAAAGAAAATTAATTTCTGCCAAATTGAATGAGAATGGTTAAAAAAGAAAAAAAATAACTGAAAACTTGCACCCACAGAGAGGAAAACAGATGGAGCTATTTCTGTGCTGCTCCTTGCTGGGAGGTGTGCATGAAGCTCATAGGAAGAAGCTACTTGGAAATTGCTCTGTTTGTTTCATGTAACCAATTTTCTTATAATCAAAACAACAGGCCAGACAACTAGTAGTTTATTGAAGTTTAGACACAGAAAATTAGATAGGTGTTTATTGAGTGCTTTTTGATAATCATTTTTGGTTGATAACTGCTTGCAAAACTAGTCTATCCAAATCTAATCTATTATTTTTATTATCAGCCTATCCAACTTTGTCAGAGTTTGTTGCAAAAAACAAATCCAGAAGCACACACAGATAAACTGATGCAGCAGGATTCATTAACTTCTTTATATTCACAATAATACATGAAGTAAATTTACAATACCAACAGCAGATTCACAGTTTAATTTCAGCAGAGCAGACAGCATACACAGATTGCTTGGTTTCAGTTTCAATTGTACAGACTCAGAAGCTGCAGACTAAAACACGCCCTGGCTCTAGTCTGTCTCAGCTCCCAATTGGCTGACTTAGTTGCTATGCCTATTCATTGGCTGACCTTGTTACCATGTCTTCCCAGTCATGAATATTCTGACAAAATTTTAGGTTTATGTGTGAATTGCAGAATTCACAAAGAACAGCAAAGTGTTATGATTTAAGAATCCAGATTGGCAATTCAGTACTAATCCACTACATAGCGTTTTTCATATGGCAGAGTGGTTTCTCATGGACAACTAAGGGTGAGGAAAGAACACAGATCTGTCTAGTTTAATCTTTTCTATACAGTGATATGATTTCAGCTTGCAATTCTTCATGTCCCCACTCTCTTCCCTTCAAAATTCTAAAGTCCAAAATGTATCACATATGCATGCATTTCTAGTTAATGTAAGACAGATGTAGCCAACATTATGGTGCATCTGGATTGTTAAGGGTTCAATCTGGGCATTCCTATAAAATAAGAAACAAGGATGTGGCTTTGCTATTTACAAAGTGATGGATGTGACAAATGTGCTAATGCTCATCTACTAGAAGACCACTTGGTCACCTATGTTCTTCAAAGTTCCAGGTTATCTTTTGGCCATTTTAGCATTCGTTCTCTGTGCATCCATCACATTTTTTCTGTTTTGCGTGATAAAGTGGAGAAAGATTAATCTTTCTGTTGTGAGTGTGTGGAGGGGGAAACGTAATTACAGATGAAACCAACTAATAATAAAAAAGAAGAATTGTGACTTACTGCATGATTAATATGACTTGTAGTTTGACCATCATGGTTTGATGAGCAAAAGTGTCAGGTTTGTTCTTTAAAGTCTCAAGGACTAAGACTAAGGAAGTTTAGGAATCTGCACATGAGCCATCTAAGGATTATGATCCATGAAAGCAACTAGAAGGAATGACTCTTATGGGCCCCTCACAAAATTGTCCCTACACAATTTATGGAAGGCCATCAATAGTAGTACTCTAGCTGCAAAAAGGAGTCCATGAAATCTATGGTGGGCCTTGTTACTACTCCATTTCTTGAACTTAGGTGCAAAAGAAACCATGACTATCAACAAAAGAATCTTATTTACCAGAACCTGGCCAGTGTGTCCCTAGAAATTGCTTTTCACAAACTAGTGTGAACTACTGAATCTCAGAATAAACTAGTTGAGATTATTTCTAATACTTCTAAGTTTCTGCAGAAATTTTCCTAAATAGTTCTTGAGGGTAGATTTCAGCTTTTAAAATTCTCAGCAATTCTGGGGGTGAAAATCCACTCATCTTAAAGTTGCAGGTTTGAAAAACATTAGAGGATTAGTATTTAGCAAAATATTCTGCTATAATCACATTTAAGGTTCTCTTCCCTTTCTTTTACTTCTTAAAGACTAAAACAGATTTTTTTTCAGCCTATTATTCTCTTCAAAATTTATCATCTTTGCACTTCAAATTTATGTTGGAAATGAGAACAAGAAGGGGCGTTTTATCATTTGATGGGCAAGTAAAAAAACCCAGAATATATTGGATTAAAACACATTCACTAATTCAGAGAGTTTTAAAGATACAATATACAATTAAGACCAAAGGGTAATTCTGGGCACGGAGGATGGAAAAAAACAATTGAAAAAAAAATCCAAAATTTTGTCTTTGTACATGATAACTGCAGCAAGATTAAAAAGTTAGCAAGATGTACAAAGATGAAAAGCTTTGGCACTACCACAATGGAGGAATGGTTGGTGAAAATGATGGAACTTTCCAAGATGGCTACATTGACTTATTTGATCAAAGAAAAAAATATCTACATTTATTGTTGCCTGGAAACTTCTTGTAAACATTTTGTAAGAAAGAGAAAACAAACAAATTTATGATTAATGGCTTTAATGATTAACCATGGTCAATTATAAAAAGAAATGATGTATGTTATAACCATAGAATACAAAGTAAATTTATAATTGTACTTATAACGACTATAAAGAAGAGTAGAAGACAATAGTTGTATCTTTTTTCTTTCTTTTCTTTCTATCTATCCCTTTTTTCCTTTTTGCGCTTTTAGCTTTCTCTTTGGTTTCTTTCTTTTGAGTTTTTTCAGTTTTATTTTTTCTACACATAATATAAAATGTACATTTTCTTATACATAGTTAATCATACATATATGTATTTTCGTTAAAGAAAGCATTAAAATAAGAAATTTTAATTTCATTCGGAGTTGCTCTTCTACCCTTTCTTCCCTCTTTTCGCAACAAACCTTCTTCTTCTCCTTTCTTTCCCTTCCCAACCTCCTCTCCTCTCCTACTTTCTCCTTCCTCCTCTCCTACCTCATCCTACTTCCTCTTTGGTTGCTTTCTTTTGCTTACTTTATACTAGTTTGTATTAACTTTTAATCATACTTTTAAAAAACATTTAATTAAAAAATATACAAAACCATATTACCTTTCAAAGAAATCTTCCCCCTCCTTTAACTCCTGGGCCTTGACTTGGCTCATCCTATGATATCATCATCAGCAATGAATGTTTTTATGCTGCCAATTCTTCTAGCTTTTCTAGTAAGCCTTTTCCATCGTACATAAGCACTCCTTTTTTTATCTTTTCTTCCACTTTCATAGGAGCGTTTCTAAATCCTAAAGTTAATCTGACTTGTCTTTAATTTATTTTCCCTGAAAATGTCAGCTTTCCAGACAATTCATTCTTCATTACCATTTTAGTTTGTGTGTGTGTGTGTATTATTGTCCTAATGTTTGAAGCCCCAGTTTTATTATTTTCATGTCTTTTGAATTGGTACATTAATATGATCAACTCCCAAATAATGTACATAATGTGATGGGTTATTATGCATCTACAGTTCCTTTCTCAGTTGCTTGATCCAAATTCTCTGCATACCTCCACCAATAAGAAGATATAATGTTTTTACCGGGATGACAAATAATTAGCTCTAAATTTGCAGCAGCTGATCCAAAGCCAGCTTTTAATACAAATAAGGGGTTGAATTTTCTTTTTAAAAAGTCTTACACAGTAGCACTGTTGTAATCTAATCTAATCTCAAACTGTATTTTCCAGTCTGTAATAATGACAGTGATTACTCTGCTATGGTAAAGTTTGGCTAGAGGCTATAACTGTGATATCAGCATTTTGCACTCATGGGTTTTATTTTCTAATAAAGTTCTTAAAAAAAATTAAGTGATAGATTATGATGAGATGAACAATATTTATACAGGTATAAAAATAAATAGTGGCAATACTGTAAAAATATTTCATAATAGTGGGCTAAAACTTAGAAAGCAAGAGAAGAAATGCTCATTAAGTATGAATATAGAAGCAGCTCAGATCTTTCACTAATATATATGGAAACGTACTTCTCCATTTTAGTATTTTTATAATATAAAGATACTGGGACAAAGAATGTGTCTCTTGAATCCAAATGAAGTGTGGTTTTCTTTCCCCCTACATAGAATTATTCTCTTTTGCTAACTTTATCTGATGAAAATCAATCATCATTACAGATAGTCCTCGGTTTTCAACCATTCATTTAGTAACCATTTGAAGTTGCACTGAACGGCACTGAAAAAAAGTGACTTATGACCGTTGTAGCATTCCCATGGACACGTGGTCAGAATTCAGACTCTTTGCAAGTAGCATATATTTATGATGGTTGCAGTGTCCCTCAGTCAAGTGATTATCTTTTGTGACCCAAAAGAGGCAACTGGATTTTCTGTTTTTTCTTTGAAGATGTTTTGCTTCTCATTCAAAAAGAAGCTTCTTGGACGAGAAGCAAAACATCTTCAAAGAAAAACCAGAAAGTCCAATTGCCTCTTGAAAAAGCACCTTTGGGAC
Source organism: Stegonotus admiraltiensis (assembly GCA_032468215.1). Lineage (NCBI taxonomy): Eukaryota > Metazoa > Chordata > Lepidosauria > Squamata > Colubridae > Stegonotus > Stegonotus admiraltiensis. The sequence continues at coordinate 7,834 of JANHZT010010947.1, forward strand.
AACCATGACTTGGATGACTGAGAATCTCCATAGACACTTATTTTTTGTGACCTTCTGACAAGAAAAGTCAATGAGGAAGCCAGATTCACTCAACAAGATGCATTACTAATTTAACAAGATGCAGTGATTCACTCAACAACTCTAGCAAGAATGGTATCAACATCCAGCTCAAGAATCCATTTCCAAAAATGTTACTGTTTACTGAATACATTGCATGGTAATGTTGAAACAAAACTGACTCTGAGGTTCCTAGACACCGGTTCATAGAATGAAACAATACTTTCCTCAGCCAAACTCTCAACCTCTCATGTAGTCCATGTAAACAAGTTCACTTTGTTATGGGAACCATTTGCTTCAACTCCACACTTGCTATGATGTCCTTGAAAGTAGTCAGGTTCTCACAGTCTTCAGCGGAATTATTGAAGTTTCATTTCTCCATCTAATCCATTATAAACCAGCATACCCCCCTACCCCTTACTCCAATGGCAAGTTGAAAAGAAGAGACATGTAACTGCCAAAGTTTCATTCTTGAAAAAAGGCTGTAAAATGAAACTGACTTAACAACTGTCTCACTTAGCAACAGAAATGTTGACCTCAATTGTTGTTGTAATTCAAGTACCTCAAGTACCTTTGCCTTTCCCATATTGGTCATAGTTATATTTCCTTCAAGAGCCAGTTTGGTATACTGGTTAAGGAAACTGAGAGACTGTGAATTCTAGTCCTGTCTTGGGCCTGTCACTTTCTCTCCCCCTAATCCTAGGAAGGAAGAAGAGCAAGCCACTTTGGACAAACCAAAACCAAACCAAATACATTCAAATTGGATAGAGAAAGATGCTAACTAGCCAAGGGAAAGATCATAACAATTAAGAAAATTGCTTTCTTTGAATGAGCATCCTTACACATGCTGTAGAAAACATTTATCCACTGCGCTATTTAATGATCTATAGAGATTCTCAGTCATCCAAGTCATGGTTGTCCCAAAGGTCTTTTTTCAGGAGGCAACTGGACTTTCTTGTTTTGAAAGCGTTTTGCTTCCCATCCAAGAAGCTTCTTCAGCTCTGACTGGACAGTGGGGAATGGAAGGATTCATATTCCTTGCAGACAGATGTTAATCTGCATCCTTTTAGAGCAGGGCTGTCAAACTTGTGGCCTGCAGGCCAGATGCGTCATTAGCTGGCCATACCCACCCCCGTTTTAGCAAAGGGGAAAAAAGTTGTGATACATCACATGGCGACAATGTGTCATCATCAGTTTGACACCCCTGTTTTAGAGAGTCATTGAAACACTTGGAGGTATATCTGTGTCTTCAGGGACACCTGAGTAGTGCTCTTGGGTTCCTGTAGTCTGCAATTTACCTCTGGAAATCCATTCCTACGCCCACACCATTCAGAGGGTATTCATTCCAAACTGTATAGCTAAAAGTCTGTAGAAATTCTCAGTCATCTAGGTCATGGTTGTCCCAAAGATGCTTTTTCAGGAGGCCACTGGATTTTCTTGTTTTTTTTTTCTTTTGAAGGCATTTAGTTTCTCATCCAAGAAGCTTCTTCAGCTCTGATAGGACAGTGAGGAATGGAAGGATTTATTCTAACCAAACAAATCTGCCCATACCTGGTCAGGATAACCCAGCAGAGACTTTTCTCTACAGGCTTCTCGTTCTTTTCTGTGGCATCTGCCATCTCTCTGAACCTTCTCCAACCTCTATCTACTCCTTCATCAGAGGAGCCTTTCTATGAGTCTGCAGAAACTCACACTCTGCTGCTGCTGTGCTTCACTCAGATAGAAAGTTGGTGTTTTTCCTTTGGTATGCATGCAATCAGAGCCTTCTCCCTTTGCATCCATGATGCATGTAAAGATAAGTGTGCAACATTAATCATGGGGCATCAATCTCTACTTACTCTGATCCTCCACAAAAGTCCTTATCTACTATGTATTCACATTAAAAGCAGTTGCCTTTTACTGAAATGAGCTTTAACCTTGATTTTCCATGAAAAATGTTACCTGTAAATTGGAACAAAAGATCACAGCAAGGTGGGTAAAAGATAAGCCACAATATTTCACTAACATTCCTAATCATCAGAGTTGAAACTTGTACAGGTAGTCCTTGATTTACAACCACAAATAGAGTTTCCAGAGTTTCCATTGGTGGTGGTTAAGTGAATTATACCCAAATTTATGATCCTTTTTTTTTGGCCACTGTTGTTAAAATGAATCACTGCAGTTATTAAATGAATCAGGCATTAAGTGAATCTGGCTTTCCCCATTGACTTTGCTTGCCAGAATCTGGCTGGGAAGATCATAAATGGTGATCAGGTGATCCCAGATGCTGAAACATATGCTAGTTGCCCAGTGTCCAAATTTGGATCATGTGACCATAGGGATACTATGATGGTGGTACAACCTGTGAGGACTGGTTGTAAGCAGTGGTGGGATTCTGCCGGTTCTAGGCAGTTCAGCCGAACCATTTGTTAAATTGCTGGCTGGCCCCATCCCTTGCCAATAAATAGTGGGGGCAGGGCGGGGCAGGGCGGGGCCGGGCGAGCGAGCCAGTAATTTAACAAA
>JANHZT010010958.1:0-11769 GCA_032468215.1 Stegonotus admiraltiensis
TATTAAATTTATATACCACCCTTCTCCCGAAGGACTCAGGGTGGTGAACAGCCATCGAATAAAACACAACAATACAAGACTTAAAAACAATTAAAAATAAATTAAACCAAATTTGGCCCATAACTAAAAACCCCAATTTAAAAGAATCAAATTTAAAATTTCCAAGATACAAATTGAAGTTAAAAAGTTAAAAATTAAAAAAGTTTAAAAAGTTAGGCCAGCTCCGGAGATCGGGCAGCTGATGTATCTCTGGAGGAAGCTCATTCCAGAGGGCAGGGGCCCCCACAGAGAAGGCTCTCCCCCTGGGGGTCGCCAGTCGACATTGTTTGACCGACGGCACCCTGAAGAGCCCCTCTCTGTGGGAGTGTACTGGTCTGTGGGAGGCTATTGGTGGCAGAAGGCGGTCCTGTAAGTACCCAGGCCCTACGCCATGGAGCGCTTTAAAGGTGGTAACCAATACCTTGAAGCACACCTGGAAGACCACCGGGAGCCATTGCAGCTCGTGCAGGAGGGGTGTTACATGGGAGTGCCACGTAGCTCCCATAACCACCTGCGTGGCCACATTCTGGACCAGTTGGAGCCTCCGGGTGCTCCCCAAGGGGAGCCCCATGTAGAAAGCATTACAGTAGTCCAGGCGGGAAGTGACGAGGGCATGAGTGACCGTGCGTAAGGCGTCTTGATCCAGAAAGGGACGCAACTGGCGTATCAGGAAAACCTGATAGAAAGCCCCCCTGGCCACGGCCATCATATGCTCTTCTAAAGACAGACATAAATCCAGGAGGACGCCCAAGTTGCGAGCCCTCTCCATGGGGGCCAACGACTCGCCCCCATAGTCAGCGATGGCACCAGCTGACTATATCGGGACGCCGGAAGCCACAGCTACTCAGTCTTGGAAGGGTTGAGCCTGAGCCTGTTCTTCCCCATCCAGATCCGCATGGCTTCCAGGCACTGGGACATCACACAAAGGGCATCATTGGGGTGGTCCGGGGTGGAAATGTACAGCTGAGTATCATCAGCGTACAGATGGTTTTTATTGGTTATCAGATAAATATGTTCCATGTGCAGCTATCATGGTGCCCTTTCAACAACTATCCAATTTTTCTTTACTATCTTTAATTGATATCTGAAAAATAAACTGAGTTGGAAACTTAATCTAACCAGAAATACATGTTGGATGGTAACGTCTTCCAAATTCAGCATTAAGTCTATTACTAAAAATTCAGATATTTTGTTTAAATACTTTATTAGTGTTCTATTGCATTTTTATACATTATTATTGGTTTTTTTATTTTAATATAATGCTTCAACTTTTAACATTTATTATTTGTACTAATCCTAAGAGTGAAATATGATGATGATGATGATGATGATGATGATGATGATGATAGTGGTGGTGGTTTGTTATACACTAACTCTTTTTCTGGGGAATGCAGTGTCAGAAAAAAATAGACAAATGATATAGCATTATTAGAATGAATGTTACTTCCGTTTATACAGTAAAATAAGTTTTCCTTACTAAATTCTTACTACTCATCACCAAGACTCTACCCATTTTCAATTCAGGAAATAGGAAGATTGCATCATGCACATTTCAGTGTAAAGTACCATGGAGAGTTCCCTGCAGTAGTTAAATCAGGCTAGACAAAAGGCATGTATATAGAGGCAGTAAAGACAGTATTCAGTTTAATTTCAGAGATTTATGTAATCAACTATTATATGTTCCTAGCAAGATTACAGTATTACTGAAATTCATGAGCTGTGCCACCCCACCCTACCCTACCCCACCCCTTCTATCTCTATCTCTTTGCAATATGTTTGGTTTTAGTTAACAATCAGTCTTTTAAATTCTTGATCGTTGAATGAGCCTCTATTTGACTATCCCTTAACAGAGATTACAGTATATGTCCGTATGTGTGCAAGGTCTTCAAACATGTGCATTTTTTATTCATCTGCTAATTGTTCAGGTCCTTGGGGGAGGGGAAGGCATAAAGCAGCAGAGCACTGTATTTCCTGATTAATGCTGTTCTGTGCTGAGACACACAGGACTCAGAAGCGAGCGGTTAGGCTTCTCCCAGCTGAGAATATGGTTCCATTATCTCCCAGCTGCATAGACAATCCATAAGGGCCTGTTCTGCCTGGTTGATCAGGGAAGGGGAAGCAGTGGCTAAGAGCTGAGATCTTTGTTTGATTTGCTGTAACATGTAAAAGAGAAACTGGGGCATTGTACTTTAGAGTTCTGTAAGTACCAGTTTTTCTTTGGAGCTGCACGTGAATGTGATTTTGCCTGCTACTTACGTTTAATGTTCTCCTCCACCGGACTTTGTGGAATTTAACAGGCAAGATGGAAGGTAATCTGTCTACAAACTGTAACTTCCTTTGCCTGTGTAGATGTGAGACAATTGATTTATGTAAGCAGATAAGTTAAAACCCAGTTTTAAAATGGATTTGTATGTGTATGTGAGAGAGAAAGTTTTACAGAATTGCATTATTTCGTGTTTTACTTTATAACATGGTTTGCATGTTTTCCACTCCAAACAACATCTGGATGATCTTTTTTCCCCCTCTGTTATTTATAAAGTAAGAAGGAAGTGACATTAAAAAAAAAAAGTCTATTTTTTGCAAATAGAAGAATTAGAAAGGCTTTGGCATCTAAACAGTCTGTAACTCCCCCAAACTAATATTAAACCTATTTCAGATCGAGGGCGGTAAAACATTGATAAACTTAATTGTTCTGATCAATACTATCTAGCTAAATGTCAGAATAGTTATTGCATGTGTGTGTGTGAAACTGGGAACCATTGGTACAGCTGGAAAACGTTTTACTGTATAAAACTACTAGCGTTTGATGATTTCTATGATGTGAATTTTACAGCTAATTGTAATAGGCATATAAATGTTCTAAAACACAATGGTCAAAATAATAGTGTAACATGACTTTTGTGTTTCATCTGCAATTAACAGTCCATGTGAGTAATTGATTTTTTAAAAAAAATGTGTCTCGTGCATTTCCTTAGATTTTCTTCTGTTTCTCAATGGTAGTTGACCCTAAAATATGTGGTCTGCTTATGTACTCAGTTCCGAAACCGGAACTCAATTTGGTGAATAGAGTTCTAATCTAAGCCATCCCTGTTGAAAAAAATCCCAGCATTACAACGAAAGAAGTTGAATGAAACCATGTGGTGCCTTTTTCCGCCTTTCTTGAATAGGCAGTAAGTTTCAAAGAGAGCAAAACCACAGGCTGTGAAGTATGAAAGTGCCTTACTGCTGAGGGATAGAGGATGTTCTCATTAGGTTTGGTTGATGTGAATTGTGTGTGAGAGCCGAACGCTGCAATAGATAGTTAACAATAGTTGTAAAGAAAACATTCTTCTAGCCTTGGGGTCTTGGGAGTAAAATAAAGGAATTGCAAGTGGAAGAAATGGCTCACAATGAGTACAGTTTCACAATGAGTTTGCTCTTTTCAGCAAGTATGTGTGTGTATGTAGGTATACTTATGAGAAAAAGTGTAGTCCTGGTTCTAGAAATAAATCTCTGCATGTTTTGCAAAAAAAAAAAAAAGACATATGAATATTTGGGTATTATTTTAGTACTGTATTTGTTTAATGTCCGTTTTTGTTTAAGTTATATTTGTTAAGTGTATTTGTTACATAACCAATTCTAATTACACTAACATCGGACTTGGTGTCTATTGAGGAATAAATCCATCAGATTTAATCATGGAAATTATAGTTAGAAAGCATGCATGTATAGGTTTCTATGTTATTTTCCTAGCCTACACAAATCCAATTTCCCATTTTTACAATATTCTGGTTATATGGATGAGAGAATGTAGGGTATATGGGTGGGAATACTGCTAATGGTGACAAAAGCTGATAGAATGCTTTACAGAGTACAAACAAAACTAATGACTTTTCAAAGCTTGTTTAAGCGTAATTTCTTTTAATGAAAGAGTGACACTGCTAGGGCTTTTCAGTGCATTTAGCCCAGTGACCTTAAAAACTTTACATGGCTTTCTAATTGCTTGGAACAATTTGAAGATCTATGCTTCTGACTGCCTCCATTGTTATATGAATGAAAATCTGATATAGGTGACAGCTGCAAAGAACCGCCCTAGAAAGCACTGAATAGCTCTGATGGGATTAAAAGCTATGCTGTTCATTATGCATTGTGTATAAAATAGCTGACGTTGGAGACTGCCAGCAAAACCTTATTGTATCTGATAAAGGAAAACAGAACAATATTTGAATCAGCATCAAATACCGAGAAATGTATATCATGGGCTGAGCAGTGATTTGAAAGAAAACTGTTGAATCAGCAGAATTTCAGAATGTTCTCTGCTGTGGCAGGATCATATTAGCACGTGTATCCGTATAAATCTCTGCAATAGCAGAAATAAATGTTTGCATATCTTAGTAGGAAAAAGATCCAAGCAACCGTTTTCAAATAATATAACTCTGTTATCACATGCTTGCAAAAACAACAAGCACTCTTGTGGCACCTTAAAGGCAAATACACTTATTATGGAGTAAAACATGGTATATGTCAATTCAAATAACTCACTCTAGCCCACAATAGCTTCAGCTGCATTTCTTATTCCTTTAAGATGCCACAATAATCATTTAGGTGGTAACTTTAACATAGGGAGAGGCTGGGGAATATGTATGGTCAAGAACAATGCTATTCATAGCATTTTGTAAAGTTTAACTTTTATCTACCCTGTTTCCCCCCAAATAAGACATCCCCTGATAATAAGCCCAATCAGGCTTTTGAGCGCATGGCAATAAGGCCAACACTTATTTCAGGGTTCAAAAAAAATATATAAGACAGGGTCTTATTTTCGGGGAAACATGGTAACATTTGGATTTCATATTCTGTTGTCTGCCATTCCTTTAAAAACACTACCACCCGAAAACCCGGGAGTCTGTATTATTTGTCTTTATTAATCAACATTCCTCAGCATGATGGCAATAAAATCGAAGGTGTGCCTGCTGGCTCCTGAGTGTATATTACATCACAGATGCCTATTTTTATTATTTTGTTCACAATTTAATATCGGAATTTGAAACTTTTAAATATAACAGTGCTACTCCCAAGAAAAATCTAATAGTTGTAGGAATTAGTCACAATCTACAATGGCCAAGCCTATAGAAATGAGTTGAGTAAAGAAGAGGACACATTAAATGGATAGTACATGCTTGATAACCTTCTCCCTTACACCCTATGCCAAACAGATCGTTATTTTTAATGGCCAATTTCTTTACAGCAAGCTTTATAGACATGTGTTATATGCAATTCTCAGTAATTCTTACTGTTACTTACATGTTGGCTTTCAAAAGAAACTTGAATTCCGCACTTCCAAGAGAAGCATCTCTCTTTATTTAAAGAAAAGCAGCACTCTGTTCGAGCTTGTTTTCCTTCTTTCTAATGTCAGTGCAAATATATGTATGACTTTTAGGTCTCAATCCACCTTAAACCAGCATGGTTGAGAATTCAGGACACAGAAGCAGAATGAATTGTTTCTTTAATGTTTTGCACTTCAGTTCATTCAATTGAAAAAAAAAATTCTTCTATTCTCAGCTAAGTAAACAGTGAAGGAACCCTTCTTGTATTAGAACTTGAACTTGTAAAAATTTGCATTTTAGTTATTGTAACAACTATGAAGGAAGAAAAGGATTCTTTGTTTATACTGTACCCAGGTTGTGTGGAAAAGAGAAACTAAAAAAACCCCCCATATACTGTAGTTTAGTTTTATTTTTCAATGGCATATCAATATCTTCAGGGGTGGTATTGACTTACTTTCCCTACTGGTTCGCAAATGTGAGTATGTGTACGTCCACACATGCGCACGGCCTTCCGCACATGTGCTTTGCTCGCACACACGGCTTACACACATGTGCACGACTAAAAATGTGCCTAAATAGGATGGCATAGAGCCGGGGTGGGTGGGTGGACAGGCCCACCTGCAATTTCCGCTACCAGTTCGGGCAAACTGGTTGAACCGGCTGAATACCACCTCTGAATATCTTTCAAAGTTTAAGGTATATATTACTTATGGAATTGATTTTGGAAATGCTCTTTTACTCGTTCCTATGAAAAGAGGCTTTATTTTCACAGTTCGGTAAATCAGATTTGTTCAGAATTCTAGCTTATGGCAAACAAGTATCAAACTAGTTTCCATTACCAGTCGTGCCAGCTTGCTTTCCTCTGTAAGAAGATGAAGTTATATGAACCTCAAAAGCTCCCTTGTATCTTGATTACCACGACAAGGAATCCAGGTTACCTTTCTTATCTATATCCCTTTGAAAAAAATTAGGAAATACAGTTGTGTCTTCTAGGTCTTCTTTTTTTTGGGAAAGAGGGATTGAGGAGAGAAAGGAGCTCCTGGTTTGTACATGGGAGTAAATAATGTCTTCTGTAGTCATTCCCTTGGGCTAAATGCTGTTCATTCAAGGTAGGCCATTTTAATTTGCTAGGATAAGGAACCCCATCTGTTGTTCAGATGAAAGTACTCTGTGTGTTACACCACTATCATCATCATCATCATCATCATCATCTCCATTTAATGACCCCATAATCCCTTGCGGGTTGGAGTCTGTGCAACTGAATGGAGCTGAGAGTTTATTGGCCGGATGCCCTTCCTGTGGCCAATGCGGAGTTATATTCAGCGGATATATTCTCATCGTGCCCAGAGATCCAAGTGAAATGGTGACAGAAAATACATATCCTGACTATATCGTACCCTCATTCTGAAGAAGGCATGGGTGAAAGAGGAAGTTAATATGGGAATAGAATTTGAGGGGCTTAATGCAATCATAAAGCTTATGTCAGCCTTACTCAGCAGGGTTCTTTTGAAATTTGTTTTGGATTGGTTTTCACATAAGAACTTCAAAAGAACCTTGCTAGACTAGAGTTGAACAAGCAAAGTAAACAAGCAAATTTGGCATGAAGCATCTCTACAGTCTAAAAATTAAGGGAATAGTCTGCATGGTTCATATATTTCAAATCCCTGGAATCCTTTGAAACCTGTAGTTGTTTCAAGACCTTTCTTTACATGTTATGGCAGCCCTATTTCTCAAAACATCAGATGTGAAAATGCTAATATATCTCTTTAGTCTCTTATTTCTAAGCACAATTTACTTAGAATTATTTCTGTAGAAATTAATAGAACATATGTCCCAAATATATTTAAAGTTATATTACAAATATTTTTTTCCATGGAATGCATTATTGATGTATCTTAAAGAGAGAAAGGAAAAGAGCATGCACAAGGCTCTGTTGATTAAGATGATGGGCACTCAAAATTGTGATTTTCTGAAAGGGAATGCCTTCTTGAAGACAATAGCATTAATATAATGACTGAGAAAATAATAAATAATACACACACACACACACACACACATTTCTAGAGTTGAATCCATGTTATAAGCTACTAAAATGATTAGACCTCTCTCTCTCTCTCTCTCTCTCCCCTCCCTCCCTTCCTCCCTCCCTCTATTTTTGATGAGAATTACAAGGGCAAATAGTGTCCCTGATTATCCATGATATGAGATCCATGCCATGATCTATCGAGCCAGGAGATAGTTAAATATTTTATGTGATTAATATCGTATATGAACATCATTTACTTGTGTTTCGTAAATATGAATTTATTTGATGGGCAGTAGCCTACCAATTAAATGGAAGTACTGATTTAGGTTAACCTAGTAAGTCTTCTTTCTAGTGGTTCTGTTCTTTCCATCAAATAGATTAATTTTCATGATAACACACTTGTTTACATAGCAGTCTCCACATTCTTTAAACTATCACGGGCAAATCTGATTTCTTTAGACTTGTAGTTCTGGATTGAGAACTTTCTATCAATTGCATTTTGTCTTGTGTTCTGAAACAATCACTCAAAATGTTTTCAGTATTGCTTTATATTTACCAACCAAGCATTTGTACTGAAATGTCTAAAATAAAAGGTAAGGATCAGAATTAACTTCTCTAGGTGGAAAATTAGAAAAAAGGTTTAACACCCTTTTTCTGTTCACATGCTTGCTTTCTAAAAGAAGGAAAGAGTGAAAAGATGTGTCTCCAAGTTAGAGGCTATGCCTAATTTTTTTGGGGGGGTGGGTGGGCTAGAAAACACTTGTGATTTAATGTTGAGAAGGAAGAATAAGAAGTCTTGAAAAGAAATAAGTTATCTGTTATGATGACAAACAAAATGTGATTGAGCTCAAACAATTAGGAAATCCCATTATCTCAGGCAATTGGCAAGGGAAAGTCGAAAAGGCAGCTTTAAGATTCTCCAGAAAGAAGCCCTTATATCAATGGGGAAGGCCTTTAAATATTTGGCAGAATGTTTGCTGCTGTCCAGTAAAATGTACTGGCACTATAAACAAGATGTGAAGAAGGCCAAAAAAGCAAGCTCTGATTGTGACCGGATGAAATTCAGAGAAATCATTCCGAGAGAAATGAAAAGGATGTGTAATAGTGAGGGGGGGAAAAAACATCAACAAAATTGCAGGAGCAGCTGTCATGTTTGCTGGTAAGTGGCCAAATAAATTACTATAAAACATAAATAGCTCGCAGTGTAAAAAAGATACTTGGAGATATTATCGCCTGTAGCGATTTTTGATGACTGAGCACATTAATAGCATCAGAATGCAAGCTTTAAAACAGGCCGCTATTTTCTAGGAAATTATTAGAATCACAGTAGGAATATTAGAAAGTGTCTGTCTTCATTCTGGGCCAAATGCTTGTTTCATAGTTTTTACTAAATGAAAACAATTCAGTAAAGGAGAAGTTAGGAAAGTAGGTAATCGCATCCATGTATCTAATGCTGTTTTCATTAAAGTGTTGAATGTAGTTCTGAAAATTCAAGCAAAAGTGGAACACCTATATGTTGTAGAAGTTTATCAAAACAATCCTTGTTTCTGTGCATGTGATGTGTTGTGAAAAACACTACCTAGATTCTTCTGGTCCCTGGGAACCGAATACGACTTGTGGGAATCTCCATCTTTTTTTAATTAGTTGTGGTCAAGGAAAAGCAGTTTACTTAAAATTTTGTGGGTATATATGTTCAAGCACTACCCTTGAGTGAGGGTGGTAAATTCAGGGTGCAAATAGGCTAGCTATTGTTTTGGAACTAGTGTCAAGGAGCACTACCAGAATAAACTTTGCTTCTTAACTGAACAATGTGCTGTCTTGTTTATTATCCATTTTTATTTGTTATTTCCTGTTTCTATGCTCATGCTCTTTATCTATCATAACTTATCCTGGAGTATATTTCTATATCCTAATTCTGCTGAATTTGCTACATTCTTAATTTTGTATTATTGCATGTTAGTTCTAATCAATCACTATAATTTTCTAGTTTATACTCCAGTTCCATCACTTGTGTTTACATGCCCAGTTAACTGTAAACAAATCTCCTAACGAGTTCATCATTTAGTCTTCTATAATTCTTCATTATTCTACATCTCACCTTTAACCTATACCCTTTATTCTTAATAGATGCCTGACTTCACATTGGCAGAAGTATTGATGGGAAAAAATATTTTAGTATTACCATCAATCATTGCGGAGGGCAATACATCAACCTAGCTAGGAGAAGTGGCCTGCGTTGTTTATAATTTGTTAAGAATTGGCAGTAAACAGCTGGTTTAGTAATAAAAGTAAATTCCAAAACTTACCCTGTATCAAGAATCCTCTCCTTTGGTATTAATTCTGTTTGATAGTATCCCAGAAAGGAGATAATAGCTGAGTTTGCTTAAGAAAGATGTTTGGTAAATCACACAATGTTTTTACTTAATTTAATGCTGAAAATTAATAGTTTGACCTCTGAATTATTTATTGATATTGAGACTAAAATTTTAGGACTGAAAAAGATACTCTTCTTTGAAATGATATTTTCTGTGACATAATCCAAGCACACCAAATCCAATAAAGTTTCAATAAAGTTATTGAAATACTGTCTCTTGTAACAAGGTCTGCACCAGTCACTTAATAGACCTACTGGGTTCTAGAGGCAATTTGGGTTGTTTTTGGGGGCTTTGGTACACGATTCAACTGAAAGGTTGGTTGCCTGCTGAATGAGAGGATGAATGTGGTGTTGAACTGAATTGTGTCTGTGCAGTCTTGTCTCTCTTGTGGGTCCTAGAAGCCCTTTGATTTTGAAGGAGCTCTGGGTGATGAAATAGCATTATGTCTAGAACGCTGGAGAAAAACAAAGTGTGAATATGAGCATGCGTAAGAACTTCCTTAACAATTTCCTCAGTGGTGATAAGGATGGCAAAACATAGCTATTGTTGTGGCCCACCAGCGGCCAGCAGATCTGGTGGCAGACTCAGTGAGATAGTGGGAAGGAACATGGGCCAGTCCTGGAGTCTGGGAAAGGCTCTGATGAGTGCTTTGCATTGTTGGCAGAGTTGGGACCAGGGCCATCTGACAGTTGTCAGCTGCTTTTGGAGTCAGACATCAGTGGGGCAGAAGAACAGCTGGAGCCTGTTCCCAGTGTGTGCATGCACAGAGCTGCTAGGAGTAGGGAACAGCTAAGGAACAAGGGACGACTTGGGAGTAAAGCCACAGGTGATGGTGAATGGCCCTCCCATAGGGAATGAAGAGGAGCAAAAGGGGAGGGGAGTTTGCAGGAGACAATTAGTTCGCTTAATTGGTTTGTGACTCTCAGAGACTTCTTGCCAAGTTTTGAAGATATCGGCCTGGTAGCTCTCCAAGCCAGGTAAGGTCTGTGACTGTAAATTATCTCTTGAAAGACTTTGCTGATGTGAATGAGAGGAATTCACAGTAACTTAATAAAAAGGGTTCTTTGTCGGGACCAGGAGTCTACTTCATGCTCTTGGGAAACCTAGGTCTGAACAGCTATTTCTGTATCTTATAGTGTCCATAAGGAGCTAAACAGTGGCCCTGCTTAGGATGATCCAGTCTCTCCTGGATAAGGAGGAGCTATGTAAAGTCTTAACAGGGCCACTTGTGAAGTTTATTCTAGACACCTGAACTTAAATTTACTTGGATTCACTCTGATGTACATGTCCTATGAAGTTGCTTGCAGTGCAGTCTTGTCTGGTAATCTGGGAGGAGATTGAAGCTGTAGACAGGATCCTTCAAACTGCAAATTTAGTTATCTATGTTGTAGAACCTGCCATACCTGGCTGATAAAATAGATGGCAAGTGGTTGGGTCTATGCAGTAGTACAGCTGTGACCTGGATGACTAAGAAGCAGTTCCCAAACTTTTGGCTGCAATAGATCAGTTTAATGGAAGGTGGGTTTTTCCTGCAGATGGTGCGGGGGGGGGATGACGACGATGACGGGACATGGTTTTGCGCACTGCCTGGATCCCACATGTGCACTGATGGGGCTTTGCTCGCTTGTACAGCCTGGTTCTTGATGGGTTACATCTGTGGCCCAGAGTTTGGGGACCCCTACAGTAGTGAATGCTTCTCTGGGGAGAGAAGAGTCCCTGAGTCACTTTATTCGTGAGATGGGCAGCATATAAATTAAAAAAAATAAATAAAAATAAATGGTTCCATACACCAGAAGGAGATGGTTGTGCATCCTTACTTAAGAGACTCTCATTAGACTCAAACAATCTTGACTTGAAAAAGGAAATGTGTGTTTTGTTTGTCCAGAGTCACTTGTATGAAATGGGTAACCATATAAGGTTGACTCAGCCTTCCATCCTTTCGAGGTAGATAAAATGAGGACCTGGATTGTAGGGGCAATAAGCTGACTTTGTATAAAAAAGAACACCGCTTGGGGGGGCTGAAAGC
>JANHZT010010964.1:14730-25625 GCA_032468215.1 Stegonotus admiraltiensis
GGGAAAAGACCCGAATACGCCAAGACTTGCATACCTGTACCCATGAAAATCTACGAAAACAAGTATATGTGTGCGTGTGTGTGTGTATAAATATATATAAAACACACACACCATATGTATATGCATACACACAACTATGTATTTAGAATAAAATGGATTTCTGCACATGGAGGTTCAACTGTTAAATCAATTATTACACGAGAAAGGATATGTTGAGCCTATAATTTCTGCATATTTACCTGAAGTGGAAAGCAATACATTTGTAACTTCTGAATAAATATGTACAGGCAATCCTCTACCTGACAATTGAGCCCAAAATTTCTGTTGCTAAGTTAGACAGTAAATTTGGCTCCTTTTTTATATTTCTTGCCACAGTTAAGTACCGGTAAATCATTGCAATTAAGTTAGTAACATGACTGCTAAGTGAATCTTGCTTCCTCATTGACTTTGCTTGTCAGGTCGCAAAAGGCGATGGTGACATGATGCCAGAACACTGTGCAACCATGAATCAGTTGCTGAGCTTTCAAATTTTGATCACGTGGCTATAGGGGATGCTGCAATGATCGCAAATGTGAAAAATGGACGCAAGTTATTTTTTTCAGTGATGTAACTTTGAAGTCATTAAATGAACTGTTTCAAGTCAAGGACTACCTTGTATACTCCTTTCTCTGATAGGAATTATGAGTTAGAAATCCAGCAGTTCCAGAATACAGGCAATTAACAATGGTACTTGGAACAGTAATTGCCATTGTTAAATGACACAATCATAAAGCATGCCATCACATGACTGCAGATGGCAGACCTGGTTATGGCAATTTGTGGCAGTCCTAGTTATTATCATTAAACAATTGTATTAAGCAAGGACTTCACATGAGCATGGCATCCATCATCTTGCCAGTTTCCCCACTGATTTTGTGAGAAGGCAGCAAGGAATATTGGAAATTATGATTGTGTGACTGAGGATGCTACAGTGGCTAGGACTCCAAGGATCAGTCATAAGCCATCCTCCTTCAGCAATTTATACATTTGAGCAGTCACTGAGTGGACAATACCCAAGGGCTACTTTTACTGCTTTGAGGAAAGCTAAATTAATGCTTGCGATATAACATGAGTCTTAAATATTGACGCTCGTTTTGTAGATTGTGCAAACTTTAATATTGGATGCAAGTCTTCTACCAATTTAATTAGCATTGTCATAATCCTTGCTTTTTGCTTTTTTTTCCCAATTGTAAAATCAGTTAGTTAAAAGGAATGCAGACATATTAGGCAACTGCATAAATCCCAGCCATGTTCCAGTTGTGATTTTCAATAATGTTCAAGCATTCTAACCCAAGCATGTTATGCGAATCGAGAATTGTCTGGCATATATTAATATCTAAGGAGATAAAATCAAAAAAGAGCAGTTGAAACCATAGGATATGTCATTCTAAAACTCACCTGGCAGCCATAAAACGTGCCTTTTAAACCATGATCAGCAACAGCACTCAAACTGCTCATTGCTCCTACCTGATGGAAGGGGCAGTTGCTGAACTGAGACCTGATCAATATTCTGCCAGGAAAAGGGCTTTAGATGACAAGATTGAAAAAAATAAATAAAACGGTTTCCATTTCCTAAAATAGTAGTCCTTCATGTTTACATCTGTGTTGACTAATCCAACTTCAAGAAGCTTTTTGAGCATGCACAAATGTAATTTGCATGCATGATCCTCCCAACTTTCCCATTTAAAATTTCTTTCACTTGTCTTGTTTTAACACATATGCAATTGGATTTGCTTGGCAATTCTCCATTCTTGGCATTACATTGACACTTTATTTTAAATATGAGATATTTTGTTTGTTGTAGGTATGCATTTGTCTGGCTTGTAAGTAATGTATGAACTGATTTTTTTACTTCAGTACGTTCTCCTTTACATAACTCTGATTTTCTAATTCATTATTCAAGAGCCATAAGATAAATCTACCAAATGTTATATAAAAGACGTGTTAGGTTACACCCTTTATTAAATATTTCAGGTAGACTCATTTCTAATCTGAAAAGCAATTTCCATATGAATACGAATTCCCAGTGGTCCATTTTTGTATTTCTTTAAAGTGTCATGCAGATTTAATTACTCCTTCCCCAAATGATGATGTCTGTACTAGTGCTACCCACATAGCTGACAGCCATTTGCCAAAGGGCATTATTTCCAATTGTGGATATAATTTATGCCCATGTATGATAAAGCAAAGTCATATACATAATCTGAACAGATCACATTCACAATATTATTCCACTGAGCTTTAATACCAATTTTCTTGGCATGAGCCCCCAAAAGATAAATGTTAACCTCTGGTCTCTCAATAGACTTTGAAAAAGTCAGGTAATTAAAGAACAAACCATGGTAAGTTTAAACTTGTTACCATCTTTAATTAAGCTGCTTTGGAAGTAGCATACATTTCCATGATAAACATTTTCCAAGCTCACGTTCACAGAATCACATTGTAGTTCATTAGTGCCAACACTGGAAACAAATCTCTTCACATGGCAAACAGAATTAAGAATGCAACCATGAGACAGAAGAGACCCATGGCTTCGGACAGGGCAAATCCCAGAATAGCATAGGAGAATAGCTGCTGTTTCAGAGAAGGATTCCTAAACAGAAACACAAAATAAAAGTCACATTTGTACAAATAGTAGAAAGCAATTTTAATATTACAGAGTAGGCATCCTTTTAGGACGTATGCCCCTTCTGATCTTTAGAGACTTCGTAGGTAATCAAGAGTAATAGGAAGATCAACAATGTATTTCAACACCTGTCTCTCACATTGTTAGGGATGGCCACAAAGGAGGATATTTCATTTAATTTTCATTTTGAGTTCCTAGAAAAGTAATGGAAGAAATAGCAATCTGTTTATTATTTATTATTATTTATTAATTCAATTTATATGTTCCTTGCCTATTAGCTGATCAGCTAAGTAGGGTATAACATGGGTGGGGCTCTGGCAGGCCAATGAGAGGATGGTTGTGGGGTGATCACATAGCCAATGCTAGTGACACCTTAAAGCTAATAAAAAAGATGCAGTTCATTTAACTGCATGTGCATGGGCTAACCAACACAAATCTTGGTAACAATATAGCCTACAACAGTGATGGCGAACCTTTTCGACACTGAGCGCCAAAAGGGGAGCGTTTGCATGTCTGGTCCACAAACAGGAAGTGGAGCTGCCCAGGGTACATGCGGCCCCCCGAAAATGCATTTCCGGTTTCAGCTACTAAACTTCTGGTTTCAGCCAGCTACTCTTCTGGGTTTCTGGCGCGCATGTGCTGCTGCGCATGCTCACGCAGGAAAACGGAAGACCAGCTCTTTGTTTCTGGCACTGCCGCATGCAAAAAGGCCAGCTGATTGTCGCACACACATGCAAGCCAGAAACCCAGAACAGGAATGGGCAATGCCGCGCATGCCAGGCAACATGGCTTCACGTGCTACTTCGGGCCCGCGTGCCATAGGTTTGCCATCACGGGCCTACAACATTGAAACTCTTTTTCCAGCCTTCAAGGGTTTTCTGATATCATACCTCTGGAAATTAGTGCCATTGGCAGTCCTAAGTGTAGCTTTTGATTGCTGTCTACTCTTGAAGGAGATAGCTCACACTTTCTAGTACAGCTGATTACCATTAAACCCATTCACATCTTAAAAACAGATGGTGGGATTAACTTGCTGTAGGGTATGGCTACCCTTCCACATGCAATTACAGCCACCTGCATTTCAAGACACATCAGTCAATTTGAGATCTTAGCTCAACTGGTCATGGTGAGCCACTGCATTACATAGTTCAGGAAACTGGAAAACTTGGAAATTTCTTTAATGGTTATATTTCTGATTAAGAAATCAGTTTCTCAAAATCTACATATTATGATGAAAAGAATCCTAATCCTAGTTTAGTGAAATCAGCCATTTTTAAGAGAGATTGCTTTCTATTCCTAAGTGTAAGAGTCAGTCTCATAATGGCACTAATTTCATACTCTTCAGCTAGGTAGGGATAGGCAACCTGATACGTTCCAACATCTCTGAATATTGGCACATTGGTTGAGATTATGGAATTAAAATACTAAGAATAGACTTATCCTGGTCCTGAAGATCCAGTTTGGTATTATACTTTTCAGCAATGTATGTTTCAAAGGTTGGCTATCAACACACGACTTCAAAAGCACCCTTGACTTGCTGAAAGGATTATGACATTGATTCTGTAACTGGATCTGATGTAATATAGTAGGAAGGAGGGTGTATATTCTAGAAGAGGAAACTCAGTCCAAATATTTTGCATGAGAGGAAGAGGGCGAAGATAGCCCCTTGCTAATAGTTCAGTTTATTGTAGATGCAGACAGTAGAGTTTTCAGTCGGATAAGATTTGTCTATATGTGTGAAACAATCACCATATGCCACTTGGTTTTTGGGCTTGGCACAGCTGCTTTTTCTGAAGCAGCCTGTTAATATCCTTGAGGCCCATAAATCTTATGGTGAAAAACTTATTTTTAGCTGGAAAGAAGAGTCCTCTATTTCTCCAGTTACTGAATATTATAGGTGGCTCTAACTTTCTGACCACTTGTTCAGTGACCATGGTCCAAATTACCATGGTGTTAAAAAATATGTCTTGTGACCAGTCCTTAAAGTTGTGGCCATCACAACATTCCTATGGTGATATGATCATGATTTGGGTCCTTAGTGCATTTACAATGGTTGCAGTTCCTGCAGTCACATGATCACCATTTGATCTTCACAGTCGGCTTCTGACATGCAAAGTCAAGGGGTAAGTCAGCAGGAACTCGCAAGTAACATCATAATCTAATAATCTATTATGTGATAATACAATGGTGATCTGCTTAACAATGGCAGCTGGAACTGATGTCATATGCCATTTCACTTTATGATGGTGTTGCTTAATGTTGGAGATGTTACTCCCGATTATGGTCAGTTAATAAGGACTATATGTATTTCTCATTATTTCAAAATCCTCTGACATGGGTTTTATGGTTAATTTAGTGCTTTATTTTCTAAATCATAGCCATGTTATCACAATAGTTTTTAAACATGAAAAACTTTTGGTTGGCATTTAGGAGACGTTATTCCTTCATGTTTTATGGGAAAGGGAAAAACAACGTATTTTAGTGATTATTGGATCTACCGTTAAGTAAAAAGAAGGGACATGGATGACAAATTAATCAATTATATGGGAATTTTCAGTCTCTAAACTAATTGCAAACTGATTTTTTTCAAAGTTAACTGAATTCTAACTTTGCAACTTTCTACATGGAAGTATAATTGAAGTTTAAGAAAATGTACATTTGTTAAGTATCCACTTTTATCTTCCATTGTAGTTTACATTAGCATGCTATGAATACTTACTTTTCCTACAGATAATTAACATAACCCATACTCTGTATGAAAGTATGGAGCTTTTTCTGAATTTTAAAGGTCACTCTTTTTCAGTCAAATACATTACAATTTAAACACTTATTTGAGTGTTAGCTGAGATATCCTGTTCTTCGTTACAAGCTTTCCTTGTCCTTGGTGTACTTTTCTTTCAGTTCTTTTACTTCAGAGGTATGCTTCATAAACATGACCAAAGTGTTTATACCCTTTGGAACTCTCTGAAAAAGGAAATCAGGCCAATAGCCTTCTTCACAAGGCTAGTAAAAATGTTAATTTAAAAAGGCCTTAGTGTCCAAGTATGGGAGCTAGTTTAGTTTAGTTTCAGAGCTAGTTATCATTTTGCTTGTCATTTTCACACTTTCCTTTTTAAAAATCAAAGTAAAACCACAGATATAGAAATATATGTAAATTGATATGATGTGATGATGATCTATTATTTTATGCAAGGTTTTGAGACGGACGATAATCATTTGCTACTTCCCATATGCCTGGCACAAACAGATAATAAAAAGGAAATTTTCACCTTCCACACATATCCTAAAACTAGTTTAAAAAATAACCAGAAAATGCAAGGAACCAGAACTGCTAGACCCTTGCATAGGTATTTTATTTTCAGCTTGTTCTGTTATGATTCAAACAAGGCCAAGCTATTATGTCATGTAGGCTTTTTAAAAAGTGTGATATATATGAATGCCTAAAAGATATTACATTACAGGTAGTCCTCGACTTACAACTATCCAACATTTCTGTTGTTAAGTGAAATATTTAAGTCAGTTTTGCCCCATTTACAACCTTTTTTGCCAGAGTTGTTAAGTGAATCACTTCAGTTGATAACTTAGTAACCTGTATGTTAAGGGAATCTGGCTTCTCCATTGACTTTACTTGTCAGGTCACAAAAGGTGGTCACATGACCTTGGGACATAGCAACTGCTGTAAGCATGAACCAGCTGCCAAGCATCTGAATTTTGATCATATGATCATGGGGATGCTGCAAAGGTCATATCTGTAAAAAAACTGCTGCTTTCAGTACTATTGTTAACTCCGAATGGTCACTAAATGAACAGTTCTAAGTTGAGGACTACCTGTATCTTCCATTTCTGCATGCAGGTTAATGTAAAATAGTAGCTTCCACAGCAAGCCATGATTTCATCAAATTGACAAAGTGTGTATTAATTGGGGTGCAAGCTTAGCTCCTCATACATTTGTGACGTTGTAGTGCAGCTACAAAGGGGAAGAGTATGTATGGTACACTTCATCACACATTTCATCATTCGTCACTACTCCCTGAAATATAGCCCAGAGTTACTTGAGTATCAGATAAAGGGTAGGTTACCTGGCATAACCAATGATTAGACTCCCAAAGACAGTTCCAATACCAGCACCAGAACCAGCCACTCCTACTGTGGCCGCGCCTGCACCAATAAATTTGGCAGCAGTGTCAATGTCCCTGTTGAGAGCACTAGTTTGGAACTCCCTTAGTGCTAGTTGATTGCCAGCATTCTGAGAACCTGTAAGGAAAGTAGTATTGCCCTACAAAAAAACAAAGAGAAAATCCAAGGATTAATTTCAGTGTAGTAGCCCTATATTTGTATTATAAAATTAAAAAAAAAAGCATTCTAGAAGGAAGGCAGCAACATTTTTTTTGAGGTAATCAAATTTAGGAAGCGTTTTTACTCTTTCTGGATTTAGCCCAAAAGCCCTACTTAAAGTAAAATCAGTATTATTAAAAATAGTCACCATCACACCTCTGATGACCATTAATTATTTCTGCCCAGATTAGTATATTGATAGCAAGGTATCTAGAATGGTCAACTAGTAAGAGAATGCTGTATTTCAGCATTTGTCTTCTATTTTCCCTTTTGCTATTGGGAACCAGTAAACTAGATTCTGCTACTCAATGTGCAGTTTTAGAAGCAGATACAATGCTGAGCAACCAGAAAGCATCCATAAAGTTTAAAGAATCTTGCTCAGAATAGTAGTGACATGGAGACTAGTGGAGCTATTAAGAGAGAAATACAGTTCCAACCTTAACATCAATTGGTTAGTGCTGCTTAGTTTACATTCTATTCCATGTTCATTAATTAAGCTAACTTGCTTGAAGCAAGTAAAATGTACTGTTTAAGGGAAGAAACTGGGAGGTGGGCAGAGAAGGTAGCCTGTAAAGGCAAGGTCAAATTTACAGTTTGGTACTTTACTGTGAATTATGATTACTAGCACAAGAACACATGGGCTCACCAGATAATTTAGGAAGCTACAGAATTGTTTAAGGTACCTCTCCAGTCCTGACTTCTGGCCTAGACAACATCGACGCAGAAATTGGTCTGTATAGGATCCTTGATCCAGTACGCATCTAAAGATCAGAGAAGATTAACATAATCAAGCATCATAACAAATCTCAATGATTTTAGACTTAAAAAACTTCATAACTTTTGGAATTAATTCTATTTGGGACTTCAGAATAGCCACCTCATCTATAAGGAAAAACTCATTCTAGCACCAAATCTTGTAACACATTTAACCTTTAACGAATTCTAACACATTTTAATTGCTGAAAAAGGAGTTGATTGCCAAAAGATATGTTACAATAAATATTAAAAAAGGGTGTTATTCAAGAAAATATTGCCACTCTGCCTATAAAGTACAATTGTTGATTACATGGAAATGTCCCATTTATAATATACAGATGGATGAATGGGAAAATATATGGTGAAAAGGATTGAAATTTACATTATGTTATGATCTCAAAGAATTTTTTGTAAAATAATGTATCATTGGTACTTTGACACCAGAGAAAATTTATAGACTGTATAAAGGAATTTCAAATGTATGTTGAAAATGTGAACATTTCAGGACATTTTTCTTCATACCTTGATGGACCTACAAAAAAGCTAAAAAAATATGGATTTATACTTTGAGGAGGATTTTAAAGATTAATATTCAGCTGAATCCAGAATTTTTCTTTTTAGGATTATTGAATAAAGTTAGGGGAAAACCATGGAAGTTTATTTAAATATACAATTACTGTGGTGAGATTATTACAGAGATGGAAAGATTCAACTTTATCCACTATGGAGGAATTGTTACTGGAAGTTGACAGATTTTGCTGAAATAGACAAATTTATTTCTTTTATAAAAGACATTATCTAAATTTGTTGATAATTAGAAGCTACTTATGGACTTTGTGTAAAAATGAAAAAAATGAACTTGTGATTTATGGTTTTGATACAGATTGTCTTATACAATATGATGTAATTTTATGGAGAGATTAAAATATATTTGTATTTATGACTTCTATGAAGAATAGAAGCCATTTTCTACTTTTCTTCAGCTCCTCTTCTTGCATTTACTTTTCTTTGACCTTTTTCTTTTCTTCTTTATATTAGTTTGTGATAGTTTTTATCTTAATGTTTTATACACAGACACACACAATTATATGGGAATGTTGGTATAATTTTCTTATCAGCAACAGAAAAGTAATTTACACTTTAAGGAACATTTAACCTCTCTTTCTAGATGACACCCCATCCCTATGATTTCCTGTTGGTCTCCCATCCACATACTAAACCTGTCGGACTCCACTCAACTTTTTTCAACCAAGATCAGCAACCTGAACTACTGTTTGTCTGTGAAGATATATCAACACTGACTTCTCTCCAGCATGTGAGGTGTCTAATTGCCTGTTGAAATGTCTTTCAGCATAACTTATCTCTTTTAAACAAATAAATCACCCTTGGGAAAATATATATAAGTATTTTAGTCAGAACAGAATGAGAAACAATTTGGGTTGTGTGTCAAAATATGCTACATGCTTCAAAAGCTCTACCAGAATTTCAAGTAGACTAAATCCCAGAATACTTTGGTTATTCTAGGTTTTGGCTGAAACAAACTGCAGTGTCTAACAGAGCAAGTAGAACACAGCTAGTGTCTCTCGCCCTAAACCCTTGCAATGACCTTTGTGTCTTCCTTTCCTTACTTGTTCAGGTGCTTGTCTTTTTCCCATTCTCTCCTCTCAGACCACTTCTGCCTAGATAAGTACATAAATGGAACCCCAGAAAAATGTTTGTTCCCTGTGCCAGAATTCTCTGTACCTTCCTTGAAGGGTTTCGTTCACCTTGCCTTCTAACTCCCTCTCTAAAATGCCAAAGCAGTTATGTATTTTTAGGCTTTCAGTTAATCAGGTTTGAAAATCACAAAAGTCCAGTATTTCTGTACGGCACTGACTGCCTCCTACCATCTAAAATTCAATCCGGAACAGCCTTCCCCATATGGCGCCCTTGAGATGTGTTGGATTACAAATAATCTATCCCCTGCATTGTCACCCACTACTGGCTGAGAATAAAAGAAACGGTTAACCAATCCATCGAAAAGGCACCCAAATTGGAGAAACCTTCCCTAGGAAAAGACTACTACAAGATTACTACTACATGTGATGACCTTCAAACGTTCTTCGGATTACCCAATCCTAAAACTATTTGCATAAAAGACAGCCCCGGTTCTCCTCTCTCCAGAGTTCTGTCACACTTGGATCCAAGCAGAGAAATTCCGATTATTTTAAAACAGCCCCATCGTTGCAGGGCAAGCCCCCCCCCCACCTTTTCTCTCCCCAGGCAGGTTTTCACCCTCGATTTCCCGTAACAGCCCCTTCTAAAACCCCAAATTCACTTCCGACAAGCGGCCTGTCAAATTTCAGGGAAGGCCTAACGAATGAATGAATGGGAAGCAAACAGGGCCCGGTCGCCTCGGCCTGCTTGGTGTCCTTGGGCCTCTTAAGGTCACGCGGATTTCCACGTCGGCCTCTTTCCAAAATCAGTTCGGGGATCTCGCAAGGCGGGATTTATCCCCGCCCGGCCGAAGGGGTTTGGATGCGTTCCCCGCAAGAGGTGCCGAGGTGCATGCATGGCGGCGGGTAGGTTAAAAGGGGCAAAAGCGACGGCTGGGCCTCTAACCCGCCCTTGCCTCCCTCTCTCTCCGGTCCTCGCCCGCAAAAACCCTTTCAAGGCGTCCCCGTTTCCCGGAGGCGAGATCCGAAGGGCAACGACCCTCAGCGACCCAAGGAGAGCCACGCAGGCTGCAACTCACCAATGCGGGGGAGCCGGCGGCGAGCTTGATGCACGCGAACATGGTTGCTGCTAACGCTGCGCTGCTGGGAGAGCAGGGGGGCCACGGGAGCTCTGCAGCTCCTAAGGATCCGGGAGCCTGGTAGCTCGCTAGGGGGAAGGAGAAGAAAAGAGAACTTTAGGAGCCGGTAGGAAGCGCTTCCACGGCGGGCTGGGGACGATGGCGCCCCCGATGGACACGGATCCGCGGACTCCCCCCTCCTCCGGATCACTCACGGGATGGTAGCGGCAGCAGCGGCGCCGGGCGGCTTTCCGCCTAAGCGAAGTACGGCCGTAGAGGTCGAAAGGACCGCAAGCTCTTTGCGCAGCCGCAGTAGCCGGAGGACGGGATGATGTGGGGGGGGGAGGAGGAGAAACATTTTAAAAA
>JANHZT010010964.1:45892-57970 GCA_032468215.1 Stegonotus admiraltiensis
TACCTTTGAAAGGATGGAAGGCTGAGTCAACCTTGAGCCTGGTGACAATTGAACTCGCAGTAATTGCGGGCAGCTGGCTTTACTTAAACAGTACTTTAGCCACTGCGCCACCAGGGTGTTTTATCTAGGTTTAGGAACCAGTGGGTTAGATTCACTTTTCATTGCTCAGTACAATCTCTAGTAAGGAAAAGAGGAGTGGAGCAAAGTGATTTAAGTCTAAGTTGCTTCAAAGACTCTACAAACATCAGCAGGAAAATCTTTTGTCTGCAGCAAAGTACAGTATAATTTAATTCTGCCCAGAGGAAAGAAGGATTCTTGAAGTAAAATATGGTACTCTATGTATATGATATTTCCATTGATTCATTTCCTTAGTTATTGGCCCAATGAAATTATTCTTGGGAACTGCCCTGATTGAAACTGAAATTGCCTTAAAAGTGATAAAAATTGTATTTGTCCATACATACTATTTCAAATAAATGAATAATTGAAAACTGTAAAAGAAAGAAAAGGATAAAAATGCAGTTCTACATGCATTTAACTTAACAGCATTATTTGACATTATTTGACTTAAGTGATTGGGGGAAAAGTAGCTAACAGTTCCATATATACTATTGCTATTTTAAATATACAGGGCATTTCATTTGTAGCCTAAAACTGTAAACCTAACGGTGGAAGGAAACCATTTCCATTATATAACACTCATGGGGTTTAAAAACTAATGGATCCAATATGCCAACATTATTTTTAGCAATGCCATTTTGTCAATCATCCATTTTTATCTGCCACAATTCCCCATGATCAGTACTTCTGCCTGTCTGGCCAAACTGATCCCTGCAACAAATAAGAATATTAATGAAATGCCTCCCGTTCATCTCCTCCAGCCATTTCATCTTTTGCACCTTTGATGTAAAACAGAAACAAGCAAGTTTCCAAATGTTTCTTCCCCAAACATATTTATGGAAGCTGTTAAGAACGAAGGTCAGCATATGTTTTAAGCAGCCTTGTCACTTTACAGAATCCCTTGTCAATGTAAGATATGCTGAGGTTAATTTCTGCACTTTCAGAAGGAATCATAATTTGTTGGCAGTTCCTCCATAAGTAAAGTTATATCCCAAACCTCAGAGTTACGTTTCCTTTGGGGTTTCTTCATTTAGAAGAAATCGTTCTTTTTATTTTTTGACTGATGGTTACAGTGCAAAATGAAACCTCAAGATTTGCACCTTCTGATAAAAGGAAGAGTATATTTGGGAGCAGTTGAAAGCTCTTGGGCCTAAAGTTACTAAGGACAGTATTCTAGATGATTGTCACTTCAAATCAGGGGCTTTGTTTGAAGGCCCAGTTGTTTCTGATTTGATCTTTGCCAACAGTAGCCTAAGTCTGATATAGATACTCTCTGTCTTGTTGGGTACATGGAGGAATAATTAAAATAACTTATTGGTTGTTCTTCCTGTCCCATCTACCAATACTTATCTATTGGCCTTCAAACAATGAAGTAAGGCTTCATTCAAATTCTCTTCTTCAGCAGTTTGCGATATTTTACAAGGGAAGTGACAGATCCAGAATGGCGATGCAAAGAAAAATGAAGTGCTGTCAATGAACTGAAGGATAGTGTACTGTTTAGAATGAAGGTACTGATAGAGTTTGTTGGTGGTCAAGACAAATGTCTATCATCTTAATTCTTGTTTTGGCAGAGTGATGTCAAGAGCAAAGTATATGGGAAGAAAATATGTTCCATGACATCATATCTCTATGCTAAAGGAGAGAGGAGCCCTCATCTGGGCAAAACTGGACAGCTACAGTTGAAAGAATTATATCTGGGTTACAGCTCGTTAATCTGTATCATGGATTTCAAGGTCCTCACTCCAATAACAAAGGTTTAGTTATGTTTAATTTTGCTTAAAGATGTAAGACATTTCTTACTACAGCAGTTAAGTGAATCAGTTCTCAGTTTTTTCACTTTGTGTATCTATCCAAATCAGTTCATTGGATCATTCTTTTTTGTAAAATTCACACCAATTTTCATAGTGTATTTTGGTGCTCCTCTTATGAACACATTTTTGTTTGCAGTTTTGTGATATAAACAAATCTTTCTAATATTTCCACTGAATTTCAGACTTGCATTAAATTCCATGCATTTCAGAATAAAGTTTTTTCTAGTCAATTTTTTTAAACAGACGAACTGCATGGCAAAATTTTGAGAAGTATGAATTTAAAATGAGACCTAAATTTTGACTTGTGTGTTAGTTCAAAAAGGCAAAATAAAACATAATTGTACTGTAAAATAATTTCTTTACCATCTTTATTTGTTACAAAACATAAATATTTACCTGGGCCACCAGATGCTAAGCAGTATATAGCTAGGTGGCTCCATTAACAATTTTCCAATGTTTGTACCACAATTTAATGCAAGCCCCATTTCATTTCCTAACCTAAAGGACTACAGGTACTCTCCGTGACTTAGTGTTGATAGTAGAGATGGATTTGTATTACTTTGATAGTCTCCACAGTGTTATTGTGCCTGCCTAAAAAACATCTGAAAGGAAGAATGGCAGAGTTTGGCATCAATTGACCTCCCTAGCTTCCTCTTCCCCACATTCAGTGTTTAGGTTTCAAGAATAATATAATGACTGCAATGATTCACTTGAAAATGATTTTTTTCAGTTTTATGGAGGTCTAATGAACTTTGCTGTTTTTCTTTCATTAAAAAAATTACACATCCATTGTAGTTGCCTTCCATTTTAAGAATAGGTAATGTTTTATCAGTATTAATAGATTGATGTCCCACCTTCCTATCAGACAAGGATGTTCAAGGCTGACTAATTAAAGAAAGTATGGAAAAAGTAAAATAATAACACAATTAAAACTGTATTAACAAACTATTCCTGAATAATGACATCAGTAGTTGGGCAAGCCAGATGGCAGATGTTTGCCGTGACAGTCCTGCTAAAATGGAGGATTGAGGAACTAAGGGCAATCTCTGAGAAAGTGTTGTAATAATTTGGGAGTAACATAGGAAAAGGCCCTGCCTTATGCTTGGCATATGGAACTTTCCAAATGTCCACAATCAAAACAGCCTCTCCTGCAGATTTTAAAGTCTGATTTGTTTGGAATGAGAGACATGGGTGCTTCAGAGAGACCACACCTAAGGCAGGTACAGCTTTAATGATGAAAATCAACACAGATCATATCTTTAAAAAATGGTACATTATTTCAGTGTCTTCTTTTTCACTACCAGGAGAGGGTGCTATGAGGATTAAACTACATGACTCCTAGCCTGATAAATCTACTAAAAAGGAAAACAAAAATCATAACTGATCTATATGGATTTGTCTTAAAAAAATGAAATTAAGTTGTTAAGGGCCTCTCTTCATGCTCGTGTAGTTAATGAGATATCTTCACACAAGTTGTTATGCAAATTGCGTAAATTTGTAGCAAATTCCAATATTGCTTGTTAAACGTTAATCTACAGGGAGAGCTTTGTGCTTACAAATTACTGCAGTTTTTAAAAATGTCCTAATTCTTATTACAATAAAAGGTGCAGTAACTATATGTCAACTGTTTGGTATTACCTTAGACAAGGGGTCCTCAGTTAATTGAACCCTTCATAATGTTTTGGATTGTTCATCAACCCCAAAACATTTATTATATAAAAATAATTTAATAAATACTAGTTTAATTAATGATACTATGAACAACAATAATACAATAATAATAATGGATAATAATGGACCTCCATTAATAGATAATAATGGACACCCCCTTGAGGGTTGATATTGACTACTTTGGGTATCCCTGCTCTAAATCTTTCTCCTCAGATATAAGATATTATTCAATGGGATTTACCCTCAGGTACAGGAAGCTAGAAGTGTAGCTCAGCAATGGGCCTGAAGAAAGAGGAGGAGAAATACAATCCAGAATTTCCATTCATTTGTCAAACAACCAACATTCATTCATTCATGTGACTCTTGGCTTATATATTAGTCTAGCTCCTTTTTCTGCGCCGTGATTGTGGCTGTCATCTTGACTTTTTTATTTTTTCTATGGGCACTTCTTGTACCACAGGTACTATTTGCTTATTGACTGCCTCATCTAGCAATAGTTTGAAATTACAATGGTGTTCTAAAAAAGTTTGCAATCAATCCTCACATTCACCTTGGTTGTAGCATCCCACGGACATGCGATCACATCCCGGGGCTTTGCAACCAGCGCACATTTATGCCTGTCACAATATCCTGCAGTCACATGATTGCCATTTGTGCGCTTCCCAACTAGTTTGCGACAAGCAAAGTTAATGCAGGTCACAGTCATGTGATGTCTCAGTGACTTCAGTGATTCACTTAACAATCAAATAGGAATGGATGGCGTAAGCCTGTTGCACTGTGTGATTTTCTGTTTAGCCACAACAGTGCATAGCAATGGAGTTACCAGTCCCAATTGTGGTCACTAAGCCAGATGTGGGTTTCAGCAGGTTCTGACCAGTTCTGGAGAACCGGTAGCGGAAATTTTGAGTATTTCGGAGAACCGGTAGTAAAAATTCTGACTGGCTCCACCCCCATGTATTCTCTGCCTCCCAAGTCCCAGCTGACTGGGAGGAAATGGGGATTTTACAGTATTCTTCCCCTGCCACGCCCACCAAGCCACACCCACCAAGCTATGTCACACCCACCAAGCTATGTCACACCCACCAAGCCACACCCACAGAACCGGTAGTAAAACCACTGCACTAAGCCACAGATACCTGTATTATTAGCTAAAAGTACATAGTTTAAAATTTTACATAAGTGCAATTCCCACTGAAATAAAAGTTTCTTCTTTTAGATAGTATAGCTTTGTATTCACTGCTCTAATCCCAGTTAAACTGAAGGGGTAAGGGTGCACTTGATTAGACTGGAAGGATTGCAGCACAAAATGTTTAAAATGTTGGCTCAGGTCCAGTGGCTAAGGCAGTGTCAGTGAACAGGAGCATGCACATGTGCCGGAAACCGGAAGCCACCCAGTGCATATGCGCGTGCCAGGAAGATGATCTTCTGGTTTCTGGCATGCACATGTGCACCAGCCATGTGGTCTTCCAGTTTCTAGTGCGCATGCGAAGACCAGCTGTCTGATGCGCATGCATGTGCCGGAAACCAGAAGATCATCTTCCTGGTGTGCACATGCGCACAGGGTGGCTGCTCTACCAGTTTCCGGTGCTCCCGCACACATGAAGACCAGCTGGCTGGTGTGCCAGAACCTGTAAGAACAACGGGTGACAGCCCGTGTGCCTGGAGAGACGGCTCTTTGTGTCACTTCCAGCATGCATGCTATAGGTTCGCCATCACGGGGCTAAGGCATAATTGGATTGCATGTATTAGATATCCCATCAGTCAATGAAATAACCCTAGAGAAGTTGAATGATGTCATGGTCACTTCCTGTTTGTTAAATGCCATTGAGGAACGTTTGCATTAATTATGACATTGGTTGTCTTTATTTCAAGATTCAGAATTCAGCAGCTGTTAATTTGTGTGTTCTTCATCTCATAATGGCAGTAAATGTGTTTGAAGCATTTCAGAATGCGATATTGAGGTGTTAAAATACAGACATTCCCCACTTCTCCTTAGGCTAAGAGCTGTCCATTTAGATCGCATTTACTTAAGTAAGCAGCCATTTGATTCGTCCCTTGAGAGCCTTTGGCATGGTTTCTTTTTATCTTCTCCACAGTTTGCAAATGAATCCTTGAAAAATTTAGAGTTAATATTTGTATTTATTGGTAAAAGTCTATACAGTGTATGGTGAGCTAAATGGAAGCAAAGTTTACAAACTTCAACTTTAAAACTCTGCATATAAAGAGACAATTATTACTCTTTATTTATTAAGAACATTTATATGGTCACCCAACTCACACATGACAACTCTGGGTGGCTTACAGAAGGTAAACCACAAATACAAAACTCTACATCCCCCGGCCCCCACATAGATACATTGACAAAAATCAAACAAACCACTTAATGGGCTCCATATCACCCTGGGGTCTGCAGCACCTTTTCTGACTAATAAAATTTATTAAAAGGCACAAACTTTTGTGAGTTATATCTCACTTCATTAGATGCTCATGAACATGACTTCTGGAGAAGAAATGGTAAACTGGAGATGGCTCCACAAAAAATGGTGGAATGAAGAACCGGCAAGGCTCTTCCTAATTCCTTTTTGGACAAGCAGAAGACTTGAGATAACCCACAAGTGCTCCAGACCACTTGAATTTAGAGCTCTTGGAGGTGACGAAGTAGTCATTTTGCTCAAATTGTAGGCAGTATGTTTAAAAGTACAATGGATTCACATACTTCCTTTTCTAATCAGGTTTGGAAATTGCTTGTTAACTACTTTTAACATTGGCCATACTGAAGGTATTTTTGACCATAAGACTAGAAGTTATTTTTAATAGTGTTTATAGATAAATTGTGTCTGAAAGATGCTGTTGAAGAGGAACAAGAATTACCCAAAACAATCAACATGTTACATTGGCCATACAAAAGAAACCAGCTGATGTTCTTAATGATTAAAAGGAATATACAAATAACAAATGAAAAGATTTTCCTATATTAGATTTACAAAACAGGCTTTTAATGCTTTGCAGAATTTTGTGACAAGGGTCAATGAAAAAAATGAAAAGAAATCAAGTTGTAAGAGATTATTGAAAGGGACTAAAAAACAAGATTTTTAGAAGTTTTTAAACCACTGAGCCACCATGCTGCCAAGTTTAAAACACATACGTTGTAATATTTAATGGACTTTTGCTGACCAGGATTGAATGATGAGATAAGAGATGGGATATGGGAAGAAGAGATTATTTGTTGTATTTTAAGAGAAGGTGATACTAAAATATTTGTTGTGATAAAAGGGGAAATCATTTCTTTATAGAGTTCTTTACTTTTTCTTCACTATATTCTTATTTTCCTTTCTTTTCTATTTTCTCTTTTTCTTTTCTGTACCTTTGATTTTTTCCTTCTTTTTTTTTTAGATTGCATTAATTTTATTGTAAAGTGTAATCTTTAATAACATTACTATAACAATGTTCATGAAAGAATTTGTCTTTTAATAAAAATTATTAGTTGAAAAGGTACTACCAGACTCCTTCTGATTTTTGCCTACTATAGATTAATATGGTTTTCCTCCTCCAATGTCTTCTATAAGCTTCTGATCTCCCTCTCCCTCTCCCTCTCCCTCTCCCCAACAACTTCTGACTTCCAGCTTTGGTAATCAATTAGGAATGTCTCCCAGCCAGGATTCTGAAATCCTATTAGTCTAAAATACTAACACACTTACAGATGTAAAAGGGTTGTGTTATAGACTACGTTACAGTTTTATGTTTTATAACCAGATGGTTTGGCATGCATCTTTATTCTTGAACTGACAATCCATTAATCCTTTATTTTCAATTATTACATATTTTAGTAGGGACATTGATTAATTCAACTATCATCAGACAACTGTTTCTGTTGAACAAATGGACATAAATTTTCCTCTGAAAAAAAGATCCATGACCCAACAAGCTAATTAAAAACAAACATAATAAATAGAAATTACAAAATCTCAGAAATGGGAAAAGTAGGATCACAACCTAAATTATGCAATTTACTTTGATCTCTTGTAATAAATAATCCAAATTTCCTATTTCTATCTTTCGATGCAAAACTATACATATTCCGTGCATATATTCCAACAGGAATCAAGGAAATGCCTTACAAATCACTTCTTTTCCTAATATCATAAAAAACAAAGTCAACCAATGATAGAACTAGCACCCTGATGATTGCTTTACAGGGAAGTATTTCTTTCATCATCTTCAAGAACCTCCAGATTTATAAGCTTCCTTAGGATGTATTTGAATTTCATTAAAAAGAAAAACAAATAGCTGTGTAGCTTCGCTAATGAAACACGCTTGACCTTTTCACTTACTTGATTGTCTCATCTAGGATTTTGTTGATGTGACTAAACGCTTTAATGAAGTGCCTCTTCATGTGTTCAAAGAGGTGGGACAATTTTGCATGCCTGCAAGTTGGAATCAGAGATGGTGGGAGGGTGATCTTTTCCATCCCTTCTTAGAGCTGAATTAATTAACCTACCTCCTAGCTCAGACTGCCCATAAACAGAAGCCTTTGTTGTAGGCCCAACAGCTGTTCTATATCAGTAGCAAGTAAAACAGTCCCAGAATTCCAGAACATTGGAAGACTTTTTATAAGCCTTTATGTAGTAAAAGATAACTAAATTTATACCCCCTTCTCCTATCATACAACCCACCCATTCCTACACCCCCCCAACACAGAACATTTGTTATTAGTTTTAAAAGTATAAAGTTAAGGGGAAACATTATCTAGATGTTGCCACATAGCTAGAGATATAACCGAGAAGTGGGGCTTTTCAAATTCAAACAAGGCAAAGGAGAAAAATAAAGCCGAAACACACACAAACACTAGTTCTTTGAACATCTTGCCCTTTTTCCCTGTAGTGCATAACATGTGCAAAACTGTTTAAGATTATAGGTAGTCCTTGACTTACAACAGTTCATTTAGTTACCTTTCAAAGTTATAATGGCGCTGAAAAATGTGACTTATCGCCATTTTTCACAGTTATGACGGTTGCAGTGTACTGGGGTCATGTGATCACCTTTTGCGACCTTCTGACAAGCAAAGTCAATGGGGAGGCCAGATTCACTTAACAACCATGTTACTAACTTACCAACTGCTGTGATTCACTTAACAATTGTGGCAAGAAAGGTTGTAAAATGGGGCAAAACTCACTTAACAAATGTCTCACTTAACAACAGAAATTTTGGGCTCAGTTGTGGTGGTAAGTCAAGGACTACCTGTGCTATATTAAAGTTAAATCTGTATTATAATTCATTGCTAAATTCCAGTTAAATTTCAGAATCATAGCCATGTTAGGAACTCAGAAATGTACATTTAGTTGAGTATCTGATTCAGGAGCTGCCACGTCCTTCTGGGGACATTTTAAAAAGCGTGTCCTCCTCCCAACTTTTCCTATACATCTCACCATCTGAAACTGATTTAACTGTGTCCCCTGTCTCTGTATAGTTCCACTTCCATCTGAAACCTTTCCATTAGCACCAACTGAAGAGAGACCAACCACCAAGAGTCATTGAGGTAGTCACATCCTCTTTTCCCTCCACTGAGTGAATTATCTCCATTTGACATTTGCTCTTATAGAGCTGTGGAGACTGAAGGTCTATTTTCAAGTCCAGGAATTTAATTGCCAGTTTATTGCTCTACTAGCCCATCTCATTTGGGAAAATGGTGCCCGGAAAAGAGTTTCCCAAAGCAATCACTTTTCTCCTAGGCAGGAGTGCTAATTAATTCCAGCTTAAGGGCACCTTACATATCAATTCTTTGATAATATCTTAAAGTAACGCAATAGAAAGTGATCCACTTTTCCAAATCATTTTGTTAATCCTAATAAGTTGTGTAGTTTCCATATCTGCCAGCTTCTCTGTTCATGCAATTTTGGGTATCTACAGGAGCCATTCTTCGCATTTCGGATAGAGGTGGCTTTCAATTTTTAAGTCAGAATGAACATGGCTGTGACTAAACTTTTTGCTTTCTATCTAGACTATTCACATCAAGTGGGAAAGCGTCTGAGTGCGTACAATTGCAGTTTTTCACCTGTCATTTTGCAAATTACTTGAGTCACTGGCAAACAAAATTAAAATTGAAAAATTTAGAATAGGAACAGAAATCGTATTGTGGGTCTGGTTTATAGAGGTCTCATTTCTGGCTGCTGAACATAATTACTTGCTATTCTACTTGGTTTTTAAGCAACTGGGAAACATTATATAGAACAATCTGAAAATTGCCTGTTAATGCCATCAATTTTCCTTTATTGGTTGTCAAGGAGGCTAGCTTATAGTAGCCTAATGTAATTTTTTTTTTAAAAAAAGGATTCCTGCTTATCTTTTAAAGTCTAAATTGTTAAAATGTCTAATTAGTAGTGATGTACTACTGTACTGTCCAATCCTAAGAACTTGTGTTCCCCAGTTAAGGAGAGGCAGCAGTTGTGTGTGTGCTAGTGTTTAATGTTTCCTTGCTATTGAATGAACAATACTTACCCACACATCTCTTTCCTGCCCAGAAAAATCTGAAGTGTGGTCTGTGACAATAGCTCATAGTCCTAAGAAAACCAGAATGTTATCTATTTATTTATTAAGAAAATGTATATGGCTGCACAGCTAACTCACAGTGACTCTAGTCTAGGTGGCTAGAAATAAAACTCAAATATAACCCCCACCCAACCCCATTCACCTCACCACAACAATCAAACAAACCATTTGATAGGCTCTGTATGGGGTCCACAAGCTTGCCTGACAAAACCATATTTTCAGGGCCTTTTGAAAGAGAGTATCAAGATGATTTTCAATCTTATCTCTATGGGGATAATGTTCCATAGGGAGGGAGCTACCACAGGGAAGGTCCTTCTTCTTGGTCCCACTGAAGAGGGTCCTTAAGAGAGGTGACCCATATACCCTGCCTCCCTGCTATGGTATGTCGAGTAGAAATAACTGGGAAAAGATGGACCCTCAAATAATGTGACACACAGTACCTTGGATTGGACATGGAAGCAAATAGGCAACTAATTCCATGGCCTGTTGCAAGCTGCTTGCTCTACAACATATTCTGCTACATTTTGGAAGAAAGGTTTTGGGTCCATTTATCTTCCATAATGTGCCATGTTTGTAGATACCCATCGTTATAAATTTCATCAAGGGCTCTGGAATTGCATCTAATGAAATGGGTTGCAGCTCATTACGGTGGATGCTCTTTGATAAAATGTATTAGTCTGAAAATGTGCTACCAGACATTTGTCCCTCCCTTTGCTTCCCATTGCAGAACATGGGCAGGGTGGGGGCATTTCCTTTGCTTATTCTAGGAAATGACTGAGAAGAGATTTTAATTTCTCTAGGGCCATTATAAACCCAGGTGTCTCTGATCGAAGGTCTTTTTGCACTGTTTTACTGGTTAACTGAAGGGAGCATCGACTGGCTCATAGTGATATCAACCTGTTCCATGCATTTTGAGGCCAGCAGCAGTGAATTCAATTAAAAAGCAATTTTAGTATATTTTGGGTAATTGGAAGTGAACATTTTGGTTTTGAAGAAGTATCCTCTATTACTATCTCTGTCTCTGTTACTGTCCCGGCATCTACAATTCTTTTATAACTATCTGTGCTGGAATAAATCACAAGCCACAAGGAAATATTTCATGTTGATGTTCGTTCTACACCTTTGGCTAGTAACTAAGCATTAACATTACAAGTATTCAAATAGCAAAGTATTCACGAGGGTTTGATAAACTTCTTGGTTTGAGTATCTGCCTGGATTTGAAGAAATGGGAATGAATTTACCAAGCCTTTGGGAAAAATTTGGATTTGCTGAATGATGGCAAAGTCACTGTCAATTTTTAAGAAAAGAACTCCAGCTGAGGGTTGCTAATCACGAGTGAGACAGAAAATATTTAATTTTTATCTTTGCAAATTATCTGCTAAAATTGCCAGTTGCTCTAAAAGTGTCTTTTGGCTCAGTGGAGAAAGAGAAAAGCGGAAACTGTCAATTCTCCTTCTGTGCCACATTCCCAATTCAGAACAGGGTCTCCTCCTCCTTAAGACACAAAAACAGAAATAAATCGCTCAACACCACATTGTGGCCAGATCTACATGAATATTCCTTTGTGTTTTTCTTCTCCATCCCACTCTCCCAATAATACAGTTGTTTCTTGGTGGCAGTAGTGAAATCACACACACCAAAAGGAGGCATGGGGTAAGTAGATCAGCTGTGGTGTGCAATATTTTTTTTACTTTTAAAAGCATTTTTCAGCTGAATAGGTTGTTAAAAAATGCTTTTAAAAGTAGGGAAAAAAGGCTCCGATGATCAGGCAGCTCAGCTGGGATCATCAGAGCCTTTTTTTTTTACCTTTTAAAAGCATTTTTTAAAAGAAGCGGCAAGCAAGCGACCAGGCGATTGGGTGGGCATGGGCAGGGGGGTGGGCAGGGATTTTTGCTACCGATTATCCAAACTATCTGCCGCCATCACTACC
>JANHZT010010964.1:61497-72066 GCA_032468215.1 Stegonotus admiraltiensis
CAGCTGTTCGAATAAAGTTTGTTTGTTTTTTCACTGACTGATTTTCCTACTACTTACTTGGGCCTGGGTCACAACAGGTATCTACTGGACTAAGCAATAGATCTGCATATTGCAGATGCGCCTCTGAACCCAAGTATGTTGCTGGATTCACTTTGTAAATGTGTCTAAAGCTGGGTTACTGTTCTGGCTATAAAAAGCATATTGGGATAAAAGGACAATAATGTGACCCACTGGCAGACAAAATTACTTACAAGTTGAGGGCTGCTCTTTCCCATTGAGTATTATGCTCATTGCGCGGCAAAGTAGTTAGCCACAGTAGAACAAGGAATTAGACAAGGCCGGGGCAAAAATGAACCGTGATTCAAGAAAATGAAATGTAACTTTCCTCAGTATTAAGATGCAGTTAATCTAATTGTTCTCCATTTATTCTAAAACGTCTTTCTTCTGCTGCATTAAACTTGTAACCGGGTGACAATTTTTGCAGGGACTCTGGAGACCAAACCAAAGTGCTGCGAGGCCTGGGGACCCCCTGGCTGTCATTCTTGTTATATCTGAATGAGGGACATCTCGGTTCAGATCATCTACCCACCATCTGTTTGGCTTCTGCATCAGTTCCCCATCTGTAAATTCAGGTTATTAATTCTATTTAAGCAAGTTGATACGGTTTTTTTTTAAAAAAGCACATGTACAAACATTGCTGTAGAATAATACAGCCTAATAAACTTAGGAGTGTTACTGGCCATGGGGCAGGAATAATTAGAGGGCAGAGTGTCTCTGCTTGAGCAAAGATGGGAAGACAAGAATAATAGCTCATGCCATAATATGGTTGCTCCAAATGTAAGGAAGGTGAAGATTCTCCCCTTTGATTTATATTGCATTTTTCTTTAACCACTCACCTAGTCTAATCATTCCTAACTACAGCTGCATGTCCAAAGTGCTCTTCTCCACTACAATGGATCACCTGTGGCAAAGCAGAAAGAATAATTTTCTGGAGGATAATGTCTTGTAGTAATGAAAGGAGGAGTCCCAATAGCATGTGGCCAGCGATCATGCCAACTTCTCATATTACGTCTTTTGCACAGAGAGAGCATTTCAGAGAGGATCCATTTTACAGTTTCTTCTTTCTTAAACCATCGTATGGGGAAGCTCTACTGATTAATAGATAATGCTCCTAGATCAGTGATGGTGAACCTGGGCTCGGTGTATCAAAAAGTTGGAAAAAGTCTAACTTGACTCTGCTGGAATGTCCCCCCATCTCTCCTGAACGAGAGAAATAGTTCTTTCTCTCCCCTAGCAGCCATTTGGGCTATCCTGAACACTTGGCACTTGGTGGCAGCAAGTTGAGGCCTGGGACTCATATTTGGCCTGGTGTCACAACTGCCACTCAAAAAGGGTTTACCTGTTTACCTTCAGGTAGTGTTCTCTTTCTGATGAGAGATTTCTACTTGAGGCTGGTCCGGGTGGCACAAGGCCTTCATTCTTGAAGCAGCTTTGGAGAATGCTCTTCTATGCCCTCTGCAGTCTCTGAAAACCATGCAAAAGCACACCTCATTCT
This sequence comes from Stegonotus admiraltiensis, assembly GCA_032468215.1. NCBI lineage: Eukaryota > Metazoa > Chordata > Lepidosauria > Squamata > Colubridae > Stegonotus > Stegonotus admiraltiensis. The sequence goes on from JANHZT010010964.1 coordinate 63,053, forward strand.
TGGCAATTTTTGAAGGCTCTGAAGGCTGAGCAAGAACGTGGCCTTGTGTGAATTCTGAAGGTTCCAGAAGTCGAATCAGAGCACACCCAATTCTCACGTGGCTTCTATAGCCTCTGAAAATTTATTGAGAATGGGGCATGCTTTTGAGAATAGCTATGGTCAGATGTTGGTGAACACTGGCATGTCATCCAAAACGTCATGGCAGAACACCTTTGACACATGTGTCATAGGTTCACCATCATGTGTCCTAGATAATGGGGTTAGATTCTGCCAAAGGAAGAAGCCCAATACAGCTGATAGTCTACATTCCCCAAGGAAAATGTCAAAGCCAAACTGTGGATTGTCCTGGGGAGTGATAACGCCAAGCTATTTCCCTCTATTTAGAAGACATACAGTACTCCAGTTGTTTGGGAGCCATTCAGAAGCAGACCAAGCCATCTTGAATAATGAAACATAGAAAAGAGTCCTGCTAGAAATTTAGCATTCTTTACTGATGTTGGAGAAATGATGATAGAGTATCTTTTAGGACTGGGTTGTAAAAATAAAAAGTGGGAAAAACTATATTAGCCAGGGAAGCTGTTTTTATTCTAAGTAAGTTTGTTCCCAACTTAATCTTGAATAATCGAATGATCAGCAGCTGCCACCGTACCACTTTTTCCTGGCTTTAGCAATGGAATCACTTCCTTGGTACCTTTATTCACTGCAATAAAAGAAATCATAATAAAAGAGTGAGAGCCATTGGCTGAATTCATAAAGCAAGGCCTTCTTTAAAGGTTTTATTATAGAGCCAGTGTTTAGGCCACGATGAATTGCTGAATGGCTGATTTCCTGAATCTCTTTCTCACTAACCTTTCCTGACAGCTACTGGATTGTTCTGCCCGGTAATTTGCACAATCGTAATGACTAGAGTGAGATGTCTCCTAACTATTTCCTTCACTTTTAACAAGGATTCTGAACACCCTCTGTAGGTGACAAAATGCAATTACAGACTTGAAGTGTTCCCTGGGGTAGACAGCTGTTCAGATGCTACCAAATCTTTGGCAGCACAACTGTTTTTTTTAAAAAAAGAAAAAAAGAACAGGGGCTTATATAAAAACAAAGTATTGAATTCTCTAAATATTCTGTCCAAATAAATAATAATAATAATAATAAAGTTATGACGGCATTTCATTGATTAACAATCTTAGTAATTAAATACTGTCATTGGCTAATTTTTTTTCCTCTTGAATTTGTTCTTCCTTGGAGATCTCTAATTGTTGTATGGCTTTACATTTATTGATAACTCTGTTTGATGAATACAGATGCCACCTTTTATAGTCCTCGTTGACAGAGTAATCATATTGTGAGAAACACCAGGCTTACGTGGTAACAGCTGTTGCCGTTAGACAGGCTGATATCCACTGGGAAAGCATGTTTGCTGCTATCCTGGGCACACAATAAATGGAAGGTGCAATAAAGCATGAGCTAACATTTTGAAAATCCTTACAGCTCGAGGAACTTTATTGCAGATTACCAGCACTTTGATCTCCGTCCAGTACTTAAGTCTTAATTATCAGACTAATTGCACAGACTATGTTCATTTTCAGTGGTAATCCTTTTGTGATTAGCTTCTGTGTTCAATAACTGACTTATCCCTTAATTAAAAGGACTATTAACCTTAAGGATGTTGCTCCGGTTAGGGATTAAACCTATGCAGAATTAATATTTAATATCATTGTTAAAAGACCTTGGTGTATAGCACAGAATGGAAATATGTACAGGGATGTGCCTGCTCTTGTCAATTGCTGGACAAATTGAGGAATAAAGTTATGTAGGTTAACAAGTACTTTCCCTGGAGATCCTTCAATATTACATCTATAAGGGCACATTCACATTATTCCAGCAGGTCCCGCAGACAGGATAGCATCTCTCCGTTTGTATAGTAATATAATATTAAGAGCAGAGGGAAGACAAGACTGAATGGAGATGTTCTTTTCATTCCACATGCATTAATCCCTTCTATAGACAAAAATGCTCAGATTGTTCATAGAACGTATATGCCAGTGGTGGGTTTCAAATTTTTTTACTACCGGTTCTGAGGGCGTGGCTTAGTGGGCATGGCTTGGTGGGCATAGCAAGGGAAAGATACTGTAAAATCTCCATTTCCACCCCACTTCAGGGGAAGGATATTGCAAAATCTCCATTTCCTCCCGATCAGCTGGGATTTGGGAGGCAGAGAATAGATGGGGGTGGGGCCAGTCAGAATTTTTACTACCGGTTCTCCAAACTACTCAAAATTTCTGCTACCAGTTCTCCAAAACTGGTCAGAACCTGCTGAAACCCACCTCTGGTATATGCATGAAAAAATATGTGACACTGGCCATGTGCTCTTGGCTACTTTCCTTCGCAACCAATGGCAAATTTGCCTGGCCAATAACATGCCAAGACAAAGTGAAGACCTTTTGTTTTGTTTATTGCAATAAACTGGGAGAAGCTATCATAGCTTGGCTCTCTCCAAAGTTTCAACTGAAACCATTCCTTTGTTTATATACTCCTGTTCTGAGCGCCACATCCCTCCTTGTTCCCCATTGGCTGAAGTACTATGAGGTTACACTTTTTCTCCCTCCTGCGTTTCCTGAGACCTTTCCTAAGCCTACTACATCATATATCACATGTGCATTATAATTAGCAAATTATACATGCAAGGCATGTCAATTAATATTTTAAGCATGTGCTTTGCTTACTACTGTGACCCACTTCTTACTTCTTAGAAAAACCGTCTATTTTTCGGAATATCAGGTGCTTGCCACAATTTATATGTCCCTCTCCTGTGGCTAAGCTAGTGATTTCCTCTGGCAGCTTTGTACTTTCTGAAGACCCTTCACTGATATTCTCTATCACCAGCAGAGGTGGGTTTCAGCAGGTTCTGACCAGTTCTGGAGAACGAGTAGCGGAAATTTTGAGTATTTCGGAGAACCGGTAGTAAAAATTCTGACTGGCCCCGGCACCATCTATTCTCTGCCTCCTGAGTCCCAGCTGATCGGGAGGAAATGGAGATTTTACAGTATCCTTCCCCTGCCACGCCCACCAAACCATGCCATGCCCACCAAGCCATGCAACACCCACTAACCTACACCCACAGAACCAGTAGTAAAAATTTTTGAAACCTACCACTGATCACCAGCTATACCAAAAGTGTTGGAGCACTGGAATATTTCCCACATGCAGGGTGTTATGTATCTAATTTTGGAGGGAAAATTAAGTGGGAAAAAGCTCGATGATTATTGGCTAGCACCCAGGGCAAGGAGAGCTGCTCTACTGTACATTTGCTGGATTCTCACTGTATATTAAAGAGTTGTTGTTCACTTCGACCTGTCTCCTGTCTCCTCACTCACCCGATCTAACACTGGGTCCAATCTAAAACACAAACAATCTAAAAGATTGCTTCATTTGAACAGAAGGGTTAGTCAAAAGATTGGTGGGCCGGTCTCCCTAACCCATTTCTAATTCCCTTTCTCAATCATGTTATTAATAAAACTGAAAAATGGCACCGGAAGTATTCATATTATTTTATTGGTTGAGGAAGGAAGGAAGATTCAGTGTGAGTAGCAGGAAATCATATATTCTAGTCTGACCTAACCCAGGGCCACAGCAATCTCTCTAGCTGAAAGATTAGGAGGGAAAATATAGGTAATTAATGCAACAGTATTTTGTTTTCGTCAAAATGCCAGATGTTGCTGGGTGATACAAGAGGAAAGCAAGATGTTGAAACCCAAACTGAAGATTTTTGAAAAGGAAACAAACAGAAGCTTTTCTTCTTTTTCATCCAAAGGTATTGAATGAAGTTCTTAATGCAAATAGAAAGAAAAGGAAAAAAATTCATCCTTAATTTTGTATCAATTTAGTTCATGAGAAGAAAGAACATAGAGTCATATGGATTTTGCAGGTGAGAGAAAAGTCCAGGTATCTTATAAAAAAGGAGATATTTTGATCTTGAAATCATGCTAGCACATTGCACCAGAGGTGGGTTTCAGCAGGTTCTGACCAGTTCTGGAGAACCGGTAGTGGAAATTTTGAGTAGTTCGGAGAACCGCTAGTAAAAATTCTGACTGGCCTCACCCCCATCTATTCTTTGCCTCCTGAGTCCCAGCTGATCAGGAGGAAATGGAGATTTTACAGTATCCTTCCCCTAGAGTGGGGTGGGAATGGAAGTTTTAAAGTATCCTTCCCATGCCATGCCCACCAAGCTATGCCCACCAAGCCACACCCACAGAACTGGTAGTAAATTTTTTTGAAACCCACTACTGCATTGCACCTATCTCTTTCAAATCACTGCCTTAACTTTTTGTGCCTTGGAAAACATCAGATATGAAAATAATAGCAGCAGCCCTCTGTATGTCCCCCCCCCCTCAAAAGTACAAACATTTGACATGGTATGATCACACAGGGGAATGTAAAATTGTTTTCTGACCTTATTAAGTGGCAATTCTGGACTCATCATGTGGCAAAACTGTGGGCTATTGCCACAGGCTCTACATGGGCTGCCCTTGAAAAACGTCAGTTTATAGGCAATTATGTTATATTTGGATGATGCCTGGTTGCTGTATTTTATTTTATTTTTATTCTATAATTTATATAATCTTATCTTTTTTAATTGTAAGCCAAGTATGTGAGGTGGGCAGCTATATATATTGAAATAATAAAGTAATAGGTTTTGTAGTCAAGCCTTAAGAACAAATTCATACAAAGCCAGAAATAAGAAGATAGCAACAGATAGCAAATGCTGCCTCTGTAAAGAAGCTGAAGAAACAGTGGACCACGTGGTTTTAACTGCTGCAAGAAGATTGCACAGACTGACTACAAACAATGGCACTACAAAGTCGCAACTAAAATACATGGGAATGTCTGTATGAAATACCATTTGCCTGCAAGCAAGAACTGCTGAGATCCCGAAATAGGTAAAATAATAGAAAACGAAGAAGCTAAACTGCTCTGGGATTTTAGAATTCAAACAGAGAAGCACCCACCACATAACACCCCAGACTTAACAATTGTCAATTAGTAAGATCAAAAGATCTGAATAGTGTACATTGCAGTACCTGGAGACAGCAGAATGGAAGAGAAAGAAGATAACAAAATACAAAGACCTACAAATAGAAGTAGAATGACGGTGGCAAAAGAAAACAAAGATAGTACCAATAGCAATAGGCACCTTAGGTACAATTCCAAAACAGCATCGACATTGACAACAATCACCATCAGTCAGTTGCAAAAGGTGCTTTACTTGGAACAGCTTACATCCTGTGACAATAATTTTAACATCATCAAACAACATCTCCCTACCCTAGGTCCTTGGGAAGGACTCGATACATAGATAAAAAATGCCAAATCCAGTTTAAACATCTGGTTGATTGTGCAACAACCATGATAATAATAATTTGATAATATCAAATTAAATAAAACCTGAATTGCAAAATAAAATCTAGGTTTCTAAACCTAGTCTAACATCATAGACTGAATACATTAACTGAATATATTAACAGAAATCAAGACCTAGCTCAGAAAAGTTTTCTCTCTAACAAGATTGCCCATGGTACTAGAATTTGAAACTCAGCCAAAACTTGTTAAGGCACCATCTGCCAGTGAAATCAAAGTCTCTTTATGGAAGGTTTCGAAGCCATGTATATGTATGTTTATTTCTGTGAGTAAAATAATAGATGAATTACTGGATCAATTGATAGGTGGAGAAATAGAAGATACAGCTCAGTTGTGACAATAACCACTGCAATTGTGGTATACATTAAGTAAGTGGCTTAACTGGTGGTTTTCTAAATTCTTGAAAACAATGCAAAACAATCTGAAGAATCAGCTTTCTCATTTTTAAGATAGTTTATATGCTTAGTCTAACTGTTCAAAGAGAATTTACAAGCAATAAATAGGCAGTTCTCCTGTCATTTAAACCAGACAGTTGGGGTAAAACTAAAGAACAAACAGATCTAAATTGAAGCAGCAGGAAATTATATCATGACTCCCAGTTGCTCCTTGAGGTCCCCTCCTTGCCTAGCCCTGCAGCAGCCCAAGCAAACTACACATGAGTTGTGGGATACACAATGTAAGAGCAGCAGGTACCTTACATCATTAGGGTGGGAAATAACAGGGCAAAAGAAGAAGAGGACGACAGAGAACGCGGTGGATGGAGTCACTAAAGCAGTAGGCGTGAGCTTAAATGGACTCCAGAGGACGGTAGAGGATAGGAAGGCCTGGAGGAACGTTGTCCATGGGGTTGCGATGGGTCAAACACGACTTCTCAGCTAACAACAACAACAAAAACTGTGAGTGTTTAAATTAATGTTGGTGGATTGAATTAATCTTTATAATCATCATTTTAAACTGGATTGGCAAAAAGTGAATGATTTTTTTTTTAAAAAAGGAGTACAATCCCTTTTAAGAAACCCCCCGACACCTCTATAATATTTTAAATCCATTTTGCCGATTAAAAGAATATCTATGCAACAGAGATGTTAATGTTGATTGGCAGTGGCTTTAACCCATGTGGCTAATATCACTGATTTGTCATACCTGAGTGATATGGGTAAATAAACAATCGGTGGCTGGATTATTGGACATTTCAATCCAGAGCACATTTGGCACATCTGATGACAAATTATTCTAATATGCAGGTGGTCTTGCATATTATATTCCCTCCTCTTCTCCCCACCCCCAAAAAACCCCCAATTCTTTGCATTGTTCGTTATATTCCAGTTTATTAGTGGATTGCTATCCTTCTCCAAAGTCTTATGTGTGCACATTCATTGATTTCAAAAGAGCTCCAGGCAAGACTGCATCCCAAATGTTTCATGATTTTGATTCAGTTTTGTACATATCAGCTTTGTGAATGCTGGGTTTCAAGCAACAACTTTATTTACTGTATGGCTATTAAAGTCCAGTAGACGAAGTGTGCATCACACAATTAGCACAATTTAAATTATCAATTTTTTTCCTAAGCGAACTGGTCTTGTGAATGGTCTGGCTGTTGAACTAGAAAATAATTCACATATCCACAGATTTCAATGGGGTCAAAACCATGTAACCTTCAAAACAGACTCCAGTATGGCCTTGGTGAAGAACAATGAACATCCTTTGTCCAAAATACGTAACAGGAAGGATACATTTTAGAAAACTGTATCCTCCAAAAAATGTATATTTTACAGAAATTTTGCATGATACTGATATGTTTGGGGTCTATTAAATGTTAATGTCAAGTATCTATTAAATAAAATTGTATAAAAGTTATAGATTGGAGGGAAAACTGATTAGAAAGTTATATACATTAGGGGCAAGGGCCACACAGGTGGATTCTTTAAAGCAAAATCACACAATGAAATCTGTAGAATGAAATAAAATGAATGACATCCATGACATCAACAAAGAGTAGACATCAAACCTGTTATAATGCACAGGAAGAGAATCTTCAGCTCGCTGAAATCATATGTCTATTTTCCTGACACATATCAGTAGTGAATAAAATACTTCCATCATTAAACTAGAAGCTAAACATGGAATAAAAATGTAATTTGATTGTGTTGATACATGATATAATAATACACTGTATGGTAAATGATGGGGCAAATTAGGGTGAAACAGCAGTGGCCTAAATGCATTAAGAGGTCTCAGATAGTAATCCTACGAGCACTTATCTGAGAATAATATTCACTGAACCCAAGGGACTTCTGAAACATTTCAGTTTAAAATTAAACTTTTAAATATCTTAAAATATGTTAATAGTGTTTTAAGAATATTTATCGGTTTTAAGAAAAATAAGTGTCCTGCCATTTTTCAGTCAGAGAAATAAGTGCCAAATGCTTACCAAACCACTCTAGAGCTAGCAAAATAAATTACTCTTGCCCACAAATTTGTCCTCAAGCCAGCCACTTTCAGTGCCAACCAAGAAAACAAATGCAGCCCATATGCCCACTGTCCACTCAGGCAAGCAAGAAGTCATTTAGCCTCAGCCAGCTGGAATAAAACCCCACATTGAAACCAGCAAGGGAGGAAAATAGAAAAGTCCAAAATGGCTCCATTCTTCATTGGCCAATATATGAACAGAGAGAAGAATAGAGTAGGTAATTTTTTTTAGTTCACAGACTTGTTGGTCAAGGTAATACCTATGTTGCCTCCACAGACTAAAAGGTGAGACTTCTTCACTTCTGAAGAAGAGGTCATATTGGGAGTTACTCATTGAATCCCAGTGGTGGGATTCAATCAGTTTGCACCACTTCAGCCAAACCGATTGTTAAATTGCTGACTGGCCCCACCCCTTTCCTCACTGCCCCTTCCAGAAGTCACCCGTGCCCTGTTTTTGTTCCCAGGAGGCAGCAGGGAGGCCTACTAGGCCCAAAACAGGGCACGGGGGTGTGGCACCCCCCCATGCGGCCCATTCTTGCTCCCAGGAGGCTGCAGGGAGACCTACTAGGCCCAAAACGGGGTGCAGGGTTGCGGCACCCCCCCAGCCTGTTTTTGCTCCCGGGGGGTGTGTGCAGGAGGCTGAGTGCTGCCTGTCACACCCCCTGGCCACGCCCACCCCCCCAGTCATTAGGGCAGAGAACCAGTTGTTAAATTATTTGAATCCCACCACTGGAGTTACTTGAGCAGTTTTTTAAAAAACAATGTCTCAGTAAGGGGAGGAGTTTATTTGTGAAAGTCTCACATTTTATCCAAGAGCATATCAAATAGCATATCAAACGTCCTTCTTCAATTCCTCCTCATGATAATAACCCTGACCTAAAACCAGGGATGAAATCTAAAATTTGTTACTACCGGTTCTGTGGGCGTAGCTTGGTGGTGGGGGTAATGTGACTGGGTGGGCATGGCCAATTTTTTTTTAACTTTTTTAAAAAAAGTTTTAACTTTTGGCTAAGAGGTTGTAAAAAATGTTTTCAAAAGGCTCTGAGGATTTTAAAAAAGCCTCTGCCGATCAGGGAACTCAGCTTGGATCGTCAGAGCATTTAAAAGAAAACAAGGGTTTTTTTCTTTTA
>JANHZT010010964.1:86275-98989 GCA_032468215.1 Stegonotus admiraltiensis
AGAACCGGCAAATACCACCTCTGGCTGGTCTCAGAGTGGGGAGTGAATGGGGATTTTGCAGTATCCTTCCCCCAGGAGTGGGGATGGAATGGAGATTTTGCAGTATCCTTCCTCTGGAATGGGGAGGGAATGGGGATTTTGCAATATCCTTCCCCCAGGAGTGGGGTGGGAATGGAGATTTTGCAGTGTCATTCCCCTGCAATGCCCACCAAGCCACGCCCACCAAGCCACACCACGCCCACCAAGCCACGCCCACAGAACCAGTAGTAAAAAATTTGAATTCCACCAGTGGTCAGGGCTGTATGTTAGGCTTTCTCTCAGTTTGAGAAAATTTACTTTTCACAAGGAAAGTCTCAAGTTTAGCTCCTGGCATCCCTCATTTGAAATGGATAAGTTATCTATTATTGGCTGCTCCATCCATATTTCCAGCTAAAGGAAACAGCTCTGCCCTGATATGAAAGGATATATTTCTGTAAACTGATAGCATTTGGAAAAGAAACAAAAATGGCTAAGGTTATAATTGTATTTCTTGACCCATGATATTATTATATGTCAAATGCGATATTTCCTACCTCTCCCTACATCCCCCCTCCCCCCGCCAAAAAGTTATTGTTAAATTGGACCTGGAGCAAAAGAGGACAACCAGCCAAAATAAAGAACCTAAGAGCTGGAGCAACTGCTTAAGGTGGAAAAGTCATAATACATGGGTCTGTTTAGTTCAGAAACAAAGAAAATGAGAGTACAGACAATAAGTATATAAAAATATGCATTATCATAGAGAAAAGGGAGAAGGAACTTGGAAGTATAATTAAATGTGATTATAATCAGTGAACATATTCTTTATATTGGAGGGAAGAAGCGCAGGAGGAGGAATTCCTGGGGCAGGGGGGAAGATCTAATAGGAAATGTAGATTAGATATTGGTGGAGGCTTTGGTGATTTCTGAGCTTGGTTGTTTGCTTGAAGGTGTTTTATTATTGACTAGGTAACATCATCAGCCAGTGAGTATGGGATTTGCTCCCTGTAAACAGTAGCTTAGCCTGTCAGGGTTGACAGGAGTGTTTTTTCTCCTTTGTAATTACTTTTGATTAGGATATTGTTTTCTGCTTGTTTGTCTGGTAGTAATCCCTGCTATCTGGATGTTGGTTGCTGGAGGAATGTGTTCTAGACTTTTTTATTTAGTTTTTTTTATTGTGTCCTTCAGAATGGTGTGTAAATGTGGTTTATCTCTATGTGTTTGATGATGGTAATGATTAATATCAAATTATGCTACCTAGATTCAAAGGGAAAAGGTTATTGGAGTGTGCATGGGCTGCATATTACACCTTTTGTCACTTCCTTTCATTAAGCATGTGTTTTCTGAGATCACAGCAAACCTGCAGCTTCTTAAATAAATGTGCCAAAAAGTACAACTTGCACACCCAATATAAGGCAAGATTTTACTTTCATATCCTGATCACTGCACAATCCAATATTTAGTTACTGTAAATACATAAAATGGTGGCTGTTCTGTGAAAAATCCAGTTTATAAAGAGGAAACGGAAAGAACTACAGCACTCATAGTAATAACATAAAAGACACTTGCTGGATCAAGCCAATAATCCATCTATTCTGTGTCACATGACACCTAATCAAATGCTTCCTGGAACTCTCAGATGCATCTATCAGAAGCAGTTGTCCTTTGTGGCTTGCCAAAACCCAGAAGTTAAGAAATGCTACTTTGATTCAGTAGGTTGCATGCAGCCATTAAAACTATGGTAATAATCAGCAGTAGCTGCAGTAGCAAACTGATGATGCCAAAATGATGACATTGTGTGGTGATTTTGTCATGCAGATGGTGCTTTCTGTCACAAAGAGGCAAGTTGTGGCATTTGTATGATGATTTTGTTATCCAGGGTTTGCAATCTGGCTCCCCCCACCACCACCATACACCTATCCTCATAGATTTTTTTTGACTGCTATCCACATTTCTAGCTAATTGCAACCAATTGCCATATACAAACTCTGCATTATTCTAAGAAATATATCCTTTAATCGGTTCTGAATTACCCTACCTTGAATTTGAATAATGACCTAGAGTTCTGTAGAGCAATTTCAGTTTATTGAAAGCATGGATAGAAGAGTGTTATTGTTTGCTTTTGGACTTTGGATAAGTTTTTATTGGCCACCATGTGATATAGAATAACCAAAATGCTGGGACAGATAAGTCTTTGGTCTGATCCAGAAGGGTGCTTTTTCATCTTCAGATTAATTCATTTTTGAGTAGCACCTCAACACCATACTATTAAGCCTTGTAGTGTGTAGGAAGACAACATCTAGGAGACTTTGTGTCCAACAATTTTTGTTGGAAATACAATAGAAGAAGCCGACCCTTCTACTTCTTCTCATCAGAATTCATCATCCTTGGCTCAAAGAAATACAACCTGCTGCCTTTTCAAACAGATAGTACTCTTCTGCATGTTCTCTTTAGACAGCTTTCCTTCCAGAAGCCATAACAAACAAACATACACATACATACACCTGCAAAATTAAATGTTAAACCACAATTGGCATCTTTGTCTTTTTAAGGCATTGTGTGTTTAAAAGTAGCCTGAGTAACAAACCATTATGGCAATGAAATCATTAAAATCCTGTAAATGCTTAAAGCGTGTCGGCCTGGGAGATTATAGTTTCATTAGAGAAAAGGCTATAAAGTTAGACCTAGGTAATTACCTTTCCCATTAATGCTGGAAAATTCTTTGCTCCACTGAGGAGAGATTGTGGTGCATCAGGCCTTCTGTGCTTTTACGTTCGAACGGCAGGGGCCTTGATTTCATCAGCACAAAACTGCAAGGAAACAGCAGCAGCTTTCCAGGTGTACTTTGCAAATTGGGGTTTAAATGTGTAACACATCAAATTAAAATTCAATATTAATTATTTTGTCTTGCTAGGAGCCTGAGTAGTTTAAAGCAGCAAGGGTAATTGTCTAATTCATTGTGTGTGTCTACAGCGAACTTAATCATTATGTCAGCTTCCTAATAAAAGGTTATTATAGAAACAAAGATCCCCATTTTACATATGGTAGGCAAGGGAGAATTCGAAGAGCGGGTCTCCAAGGTAGATTTGAGGTTCTTGACAAATGACGTCCATGCTGTGATCAGATACTTAACAAGGAATCTCGTTATTAACTAGGCCTGTATAGATAATTAGCACTTGAGCTTCAAATTTTAAATCTGGCTTGAGATGTATAATTTATCAAATGCCCTTGCTTGCTGTCAAAGCCCCTATAATAAGGCAGCGTTATTGATGAATTGAGATTAAGAGCAGATTGAAGAGAAAATTAGGCCACTAGTTAGCCTGAAAAGTCTGATTTCAATATTTACACTACTAATTTGGCATTATTTTGGTAAATGAATACAGTCCCAAAGTGCAGCATACAGTATAAAAGGAAATCAGCTATGCATCATTATATTGTAACAGAAACAGTCATATGTTTGCTGGAGGCTGGTTTTTGCAGCATTAGCAGTCTGGTTAATAAGCTTTCTTTATGGGATTCACGTACCTGCTTTTATAGCACATATTTATTATAAAGCATTCAGCAGACAGAGCTTTTAAGCAGCGGTAGGAAGTGTCTCTCTTTTATACTAAGAAGTGATATTATGTTGGACTAATTGTGTTGGAACAAATGGAGCCCTTGACTTAATCCCTTTCAATTACATCTTTAAATGGCCTCGGTGCTCAATTGCTGTTGAAATACAATCTTATACATCCAAAATGAGAAATCTTTCTTTCTTTCTTTTAAAAAAAAACTGCTTCCACTGTATAGTAAATAGCTTTAGGGAGGGGAGTAAAAATATGAAAAGGTGACTGTGTGCAATCAATCTACAGTCAGCTTGGGAGCTGCCCAGAGTTGGCTGAAAGATGGGCGGTGACATAAATGTTATAAATAAATAAGTAAGTAAATAAATAAACAGCCACAAAGGTGTACGGCTCATCTTTCTTGATGCATTTAATAAAAAGGCATTTGAGGCAAGAGCTGCTTTCGGGGATTATATTAAGCGAAACGTAAGGATAGCAGGTTTTCTGTTCTTGCTCTCCCTTTGCCAAAACACACCAATGTGTTTAGTGCAGAATCTGTTTGACTATATACATCTGATAGCAACATTTTATTGTGCCTAACCGATGTATCTTACTAGCATCTCCGTTGAACTGATTGTGTCTGTAGCCACTGATTCCCAGGAAAGAATGCACTGAAAACCCACTGAATTTTATTCCTGGCAGCCACACCATTCTTCTGCAGTTTCCAGCTGTCCAACGGGTCATGCCAAGTCACAGTAGGGCTGGAGGGGTGTTTGTATTTAACTAGGCACATGTACTTTAGGGAGCTTTTCCTTCTTTGCATTGCACACTCAAAATAAGAGGAGGAAGGTATGATGGATACTTTTGAGTTATTTGTAAAAATAATGAAGGTAGGATACTGGATGGATGGATGAATGGATGGATGGATGGATGGATGAATGAATGAAAGAATGTTTTCTGAGTTTCAAACCACGCACTGTTCCCATACATCAGGTTATTTCAACAATCATTTATTTTCCTGAAGATCCTATGTATCACCGAGCCATGGTGGTGCAGTGGTTAGAATACAGCATTGCATGCTAACTCACTGCTCACTGCCAGGAGTTTGATCCTCATCTGCTCAAGACTGACTCAGCCTTCCATCCTTTCAGGGTTGGTAAAATGAGGACTCAGATTGTTGGGGGCAATATGCTGGCTCTGTAAACCACTTAGGGAGGGCTGTAAAGCACTATGAAGTGGTATATAAGTCTAATTGCTAGTGCTATTTCTGTAGAGTTCAGTGGGTTTCACTTACCACTAGAAACACAAAGTTGAGAGGACAGCCATGCAAATTCTGTAAGTAAACAAATCAATAAATAAAGCATTCCATTAAGGTTTAGAGCTGTAATGAAGAGTGTGGGACCTACATTTCATGTTAACCATGTTTTTAAAGATATGTTTATTTAATAAGTTGCAACTGACTGGGTTCATATAGGATGCTAAATCTTAAACCATGATCTTCACCACAGAGTCACCACACACAGAGCCAACACAATATGACGAGCTCAAACCAAAACAATTACATTTTGGCTTTCAGTATTGTGATACATGAACTCAGCATTATGTACATAATCTTTGCATTTACCATATGACTGAATTTGTACTTAACCCATTTCTCCACATCTCACTCTGAGGACAGATCAAGATAAATTATAAAGATTTATGAAAAGAACTTGGGAAGTAAGCATGTTTGTATATGGATAATTTTAGGGAATGAAAGGAGCTTCAATCTTAAAAAAATAATAAGAAATCCCATTTTGGTTAGTTGATATACAGAGCATTAAAGAGTAATTAGTAACAGATTTGACCATATTACCTGCCTTTCATTCTAACCTACCTCATGGAAGTGTTGCAACGATAAATAAGAAATGTAGAATACATATTTTGAAAACAATAATTCAGTAAGTATTATTTGATAATGACTGCCAGAGAACTTTTCAGAGAAAAGTTTAGGGAGAAACATTTAGATTGCAATCCTAAATCAATATTAAATAGCAAAATCCTACACTCAGTAGTACGTTAGAAGTATGTAACATACACTCTAGATATTTAATAATACTGTAGTTCTCATAATCTGGATGGTCACTGGAGTTTAGCAACATTTGGAGGCTCACATATTACACAGTCCTGGCCCCTATTATCTCTAGGATTTTCAGTTTAAGAGAATTAAATGTGAAGTCTATAGGGCCAGTGAAAACATCAGTAGCTTCAATATATGATCCAACGAAGGCCTTTCTTCTTCAGTTTAGAGGAACAAATGTGGATCCAGGCTGCAGTCTTTGCATAACTCTTTGCAAATCCTCTATTATTTCAGAAGATTGCATAGAACACTACTATAAACTGATACACTCAAATATGTAAGAATCTATAAAGTTGTACCAAGAGTTATCATGAAACTCTCTCCTCCCATCAGCAATGAAGTTGGTTTCCCATACTAGATCTCATTTAGCTGGTCTTGAAAAACCCAGAAATAACAAAGTTCAATTAATGTTCTGAATTTATTATAAGAGTAATTTAATAATGTAAGGTATACATTGTTTGCTTTAAAAAAAATTTTTTAAACAATCCCCACACTTCATTTGGCTTAAAAACAAAATGGATCTACTGTGTATGATCTGTGATGCAGAGATCAATTTCTGAAGTGTAGATTCATATGCTTCAGCTCTTGCCTGCTGATTATATCTGACTTGGAATAGGAATGAAATAAAATGTAGACTGTGTAGACATGCAATTGCTTTCACCACAGACAATTTGTAACAATAAGTTAGCTGTAAACAACTAATTGATTGGTCTATGTCCATTTTAAATATACCTATTAGCTATTAGAATTAGAAATATGCAGCAGAGACTCCATTAAGTTTAAGAGCAACAGAGAGCTAAGCACTTTTATGAATAGTTTATTATTCATCTCTCTGATTATCTAATGTGCCCAGCGCTGCTGCACCAAGTGAGATAGCAAAGTAGTTCAAAATTAATCAGAACAAATAAAAATCATACAATAAAACTACCATAAAGATGAAAACTACATTCTGGCCCAAGCCATTCTCTCTTTCCTCTGTCCAAGTTCATTAAGCATATTCTTCAGCCAGGCCCCATTGTTTTGCTCTCCAGTTAAATAAATTTCACCCCTCCCCTCTCTCTCGAAAGCAAAGCAGTTCATCTGAATGTTCAGTTCCTGAGGTTCCTTTATTTTTAAAGTAACACTTACTCTGCATTTTCTGCACCAGTTTCCAATAAGTTTCTGGGCCCAATTTCAAGAGTTGAGAATGACCCCCTAAAGCACTGTAAGGCCCAGCATTGGGTTACATTAAGCAGTGCCTTGCCGGAACTAAATCTATAGATCATTATAGATCATATAAGGACATCTCTGGAAGGACTGTCAAGAACCCCCCTCTCCCTGAAGTGTGGGTAAGTTGACACATTTTCCCTAAGGTCTAGGAAACGTGTCACAGCTGACTCACCCCGGCCAACTTGCCCCGGCTGACTGGTCCCGGCCAACTTGCTGTGGGACAACTCATCACGGGAGAATAACAGCGGGCCTTGTCTTGCTTTAGCTTTGAACCTTCTCAATTTAGAAGTCCTCAAGAGTGGGATAAGCCTGAATATGGAGTCCCAGTGGCCAATTGGCCAACCCATGCACTCTGTTGGCCAAGCTGTGAAGCAAGCATGGCACACCTGGGTGCAGATCCAGGGTGAAATTCTTCTGTTGCCATTTGTCCAGTCCCCCCCCCCCAGGCAAGTTAGCCGTGGCAAATTGTCCGGTGCCAAATTGGCCATGGCAAATTGGCTGTGGTGAGTTGGCCACAGTGGTCAGTCAGGGTGAGTCGCCCAGGCCAAATCAGTAAGAGCAAGTTGTCCCATTCCTTCTTCCTTGTGGAAGCTTCCATGCTTTGGAATTCCACTCACCTGGAGTTTGAAGAGGTGTGTAACTCATAGCTTTTAGAAGATCCTTAAAGACAGTTTATTTCACTTGGTCTTCACCTATAGCTAAGCTTTATCATAGTCCATCTTGGGGAAGCGTTAATTTATTCTCGATTGAGGTATTGTTACTAACAGTTTTATAAGTTTGAAAATGTTGCATGGAAAACTACATATGCTTGCAGAGGGTAAAGACTGACTCAGTGGTAAATATAAATGAATGGCAATGCAATAAACATTTCCTACTGCAAATGAGACAATTGAAATAAAAAATACAGAATCTGCCATGAGTAGTAGTAGTTCATGAGATTAAAGCTTTTTAAGAGATAAGTAATTGCACATGAGGACCTGTTGTTTTTATCTTGTTTTATAAACCTTTTTATTTGGTTCATAATGCTTATCTTAAAAGTAATATTAATAAAAGAATGCATATATGCATTCTTCCCATATTATGCAAACCTTCATTTTTGACATTAAAATAAAAATGCTATATCAGATGCTTATTTTTACTGGGTTTAAGCCAGGAACAGGTTTTCATTTTCAGAAAAAAAAACCTTCACCATAATCTCTTTATTAAATTATTCCACTTTATTAAATGTTTTTGTTAGGAGAAGACTACACAATGGTTACTTAAATTGAAATCCAACTCAGTTGCAATATATGACTCATAGAATCCATTACAATCTGGCTCAGAATATTTTGCAGTGCAAATTTCACATGTAAAGTTGCATATTGGAGGGGCATCATGTAGAAAATGTGTATATCACATTTATTTCACTTAGAATTGTTCCCAAATTTAGATGATCCTTGTCTAGAAAAGCAAAATGCAACAGAAAAAGCACACCTGCCTCCATTATTTCAGCAAATCTAAGACGACTCTTCAATTTTAAAACTGAATTATTTGGAGGGAAGAAAAACTAGATTTCCTTTCAGAAAATGCTTTAATTGGAGACAGCTGCATTAAAATGAATATATTTTCCAAAAGGAGAGAGTAAAACACACATAAAACCCAGATTTTTCTGCTAGTTGGGGTTTTAATTGCAGAATTATGTCAGATTGTAATGGAATGGACTTTTGATAGGATACACATGATATTAACAGGTGCCAGATATTAACTGCTCTGGATATCTCTCAGTCCGAGCACATTATCTCTTGAATAACAATTCTTGAATTCTCTGTTAACATTAGCTGTGTTACAAATGCATCCATTATTTTTAAATTAGACATATCATAAAATAAAATGTTGCTTTAAATATTTTTATTAATGTGAAATTGCTATTTTGTTTTAAATGAAGCCTGGAATCCTACCCAGATTGCTTTAGCAATAAGCTCCATTGAACTCAGTAGAATACACATCAAAGGTAAAAAAAAATACACATCTAAGTAAATAACATTTATTAGAAACAGCAGGCCATCTACAATATCAAACAACTCTCCCAAAATATTTACATCTCTATTTTCCAGGGCCAAGCACAATCTTACTTACAGAGGGATAATTGTATTCAATCAGCAGGGAGTCCAAAACTAAATGACCCTCATCTGAATCCTGGGATGCATTCTGTACATGGGTTAGGGTGTACCTTGATATGTATCAATTGCAAAGGTTGCTGGGCAAGGAATTAAATTGTGACAGAGAGCTATTTGATGAAAGTGATCAGGCGATTCCCACGAATCTACCCTTTTCTTAATTAATATATTTTAACTTATCTTTTGAGCATTTGCTGCCTATTTTGAGTTTCCTCTTTGCAGAAAGGAAGGTTTTATTTAATTTTATAATACACACATAGAGGGACACACCGTTGAATGAAAGTTGTATGAATATATTTTAAGAGAGGTTCTTTTTGTTTTCGCAGACATATAAGTTAAAATACCAGGAGCATCTCTTGGCAACTCTTGATAGAATTAAAATGCTCTTCTCTAGATTGCCACTGTCAGATTCTCACCAATAGGGGTCTCCAGCGCATCACAGAACTACTGGTATGGACAATTCACTCATGATTATTTACAGTATAAAATGTGGTGAGAGGAAGCGAGACAGAGAGAATGAGGGGTGTCTCTGAGAAGTGCAATTCACATAATGGTGCTATTTTCAAGGGTCTGCATTGCATCAGTGAAGTGCAGAAAAGAGATGGACCTGGTGCCGCAGGAATTGTTTTAAACTCAGTCTCTTCTAAGAACGGGAGATCTATCTATGTACCTGGCTATTTGACATTAATTTAATAAGTAAATAAATATCTAATATATTGAAAGCTTCTATATGTATACAATTAATACAAATTTCCTCAGTGTGTAATTTAACACATCAGGGTTCCCCTGTTTCTTCTACAAAATGATTGAGTTGTATCTGTGGAAAAATATATTAAAATATTAATTATTTTACGGTACAAAACACATGGATATAAGAGTAAGCCCTGTTAAGCCTAATAGAACCTATTTTCAGTAAAAGTATATTAAGATTTAGAATGAAGCAAGTCTAAGGATTGTCCCCCAGTGACACAAACATGCCTTGACAGGATTTTATCTTTTTGTTGCCATCATCTACTTAGCCCGTGAGCGAGAGAGGCTTAATCTACCCATATACTGGTGTTCAAATAGTACTTCTCCCTTTAGACTGTCCAAGGGCAGCCTCAAAGTGCATAAAATCTATTGGGCTTGTTACCAGCTATCTGAGGTAGGGGGAGCCAGGGGAGCCATCTGGCTGGCAGTGACTGGGAAGGGAGGAAAGTCAAGACTGACAACAGGGACTGCAGATATTGGAGTGGGGGGGGTGTTCTTGGTGCTTTCTGAGCTTGCTTGTTTTCTTGCAGATGTTTCGTTACCCAAACTAGGTAACATCATCAGTGCTGGTCTGCAAGAAACCTTAAGTAGGGCTAGGAGGATATCCTTGAGGAGTTCATCCATAGGATGTTATCCAAAGTATCTAAGGTAATTGGGCTGGAATTTCCATTACTAAGCAATCATAAAGTATGACACCTCATGTCTGTATTGCTTAGCAACAGCAATTTTAGCAGTCTCTAGTTACTGTTGTTAAGTGAAACACTATAGATCATTAAGTGAGGACCTGAGGTGACCATGACTTCTGACTTCCTGGTGGCTTTCCCGTAGACTTTGCTTGTGGGAAGCTTTGAGGGAAGGTAACAAATCGAGATCACGTGGGACACTGTGAAGGTCAGAACTTTAAGGACCAGTCAGAAGTATCACTCATTCAGTGCTATCATACGTTTGAACAAAAGATCGTTAACAGAGAACCACCTGCAGTGAGGTCCCAACCTAGGAGAGATAGGAAAAGAGATTTAGTGTTTGGCAGTGCTGTGGTAGAGTAGAGCCATTTTTTAGCTGTTTATTTTTTAACATGTGAACATACATTCAATATCTCCTTTAGATAACTCCTTTGGGACGCTTAGAAAAGGCACCAGGGAAAACAAACTAGATTAAAAAAAACCCATGATTTAGTTAAGGATTGATCAGTTTGAGTCTAAATACTTATCTGAGATTAAGTACCACTGAACAAAGTGAGATACCATTGAATAATCTGCCAATGAATTGGCTGAATCTCTTAAAAGAAAAAAAAATGGACTGTGTAACTTCATTATGACTTTTAAAAGGGGGTTGTTTCATTTGTTTCAGTGGGACAGTCTAATGGGTTTCAGTGGGCTGCTGGGGGCCTCTATTATGAAAATACAGATTTGTGATCTGAATCTGATAACATGACAAAATATTTCTGATTGACTACATGCTATTCAGTAGATGATACCAACAATATAACAAGTAGGTATTTGCAAGTAGAATGTCCTGTCACAAATATAGGATTTGCAAATCTCGGTAAATGAGAACTGTGTATCTGTGGAGTGAAGTCTTTTGATTAATCAGGAGCTGCTGACATTCTGTTAAGGAGTTTAAGTTTTTCTTGTTACCTTTTTTTTGTGTTAATCTGATAATTTCTTAACCCAGCTGACTTCTTTTCTCCCAGATTTAAGCTACTATCCCCAAAGCTTGAGGGCATGTCAAACCTCAGACACTGTTTTCTGGGCTGTGACAATGCACAGTGGTTGATGAGTTAGTTCTAGAGGCTTCTGAATTTTAATGATGTTAGAGATGATATTGTGTGTCCTTCAGCTTGTTAGAGTGACACCAGCACTCCATAAATCATAATACCTGTGTATTGTAAAATCAATACAAAAGTGCTACCTCAGCACAAAACCTTAATAAGTTTTCTTTCCCCCCTCAGTGCTTCTAACCACTTTAACTTTGCTATGATGCAGTTGGACCTGCAGGCTGAAGGACCACCACCTGCCTAATCCATTTGGTAATAGAGACTTTTCTTTAATGAAGAAGCGATTAGTAGAGCTTTGGTTGCCACTTTGGTGATCAGTTGCCAGAACATGCCTCTGCAATTAAGCTCATGTATCTCTGTCTGAAGCAAAAAAAAAAAGATGAAGAAAAGAGGGAGAGACTTAAACAGTCAATATATGTTAATCCAGTCAGAACCCTGTCTGTGTTTTTGAAGGCTACCCATGAGGGGCTTTTTAAATCACATTTTTTTCAACACATTTTAAGTGCAATTGTCCCCTTAGAGCTGATACCTTGTGTACAAGCCTCCCACTGTTCTTTAATAAGATTTGGCGTTCTAACACTATTTTATAAAGTTCTGTCAGCCTTCAAAGCCTGTTTGTTCTTTCTCCTCTGGCCCTCCTCTGGCCCTCCTCTGGCCCTCCTCTGACCGGCAGGATTTCACCATTGATTTATACATAAGAATAATATACAAATCAGTGGTGAAATCCTGCCGGGTTCTGTCCGGCTTGCGCGAACCAGTAGCGGTGCGTGGTTCGGTGAACCAGTAGAGGCGGCAGCGTGGGGGTCCACCCACCCACCTGGATGTCATTTTTGACCTTCTGCGCATGCGCAGAAGGCTTTGTGTATGCGCAGAGGGTCAAAAATCAGATCTGATGATGGTGCGTGCACTTCCGAACCGGTAGGGAAGGTAAGTAGATTTCAACCCAAATCCTTTTTTTAATCTTTTGCTTCTACAATCTGAAAACTGGAGGAGGAAGAGGAAGAGAAGAAGCCTCTAAGCGAAGCAAGATAATATCTGATATTCAATTTTAATAGTCTCTAAAAAGAAAAGAAAAGAAAGGAAAGGAAAGGAAAGGAAAGGAAAGGAAAGGAAAGGAAAGGAAAGGACAGGAAAGGAAAGGAACGG
>JANHZT010010964.1:199355-210101 GCA_032468215.1 Stegonotus admiraltiensis
AAGGAAAGGAAAGGAAAGGAAAGGAAAGGAAAGGAAAGGAAAGGAAAGGAAAGGAAAGGAAAGGAAAGGAAATACAGAGAAACCCATGGAGAGTGACTGTCAGTATGGGAGCACTGAGTTCAGGATTTCCTAATTTAGAAGACAACCAACTCCTTGCACTATAACTTGGGAGGTTACAGGGGGGCAAACTGAGAGACTAATTGACATCTACAGTAGATGTCCCAGTACGTTAAAGTGAGCTCTCTTTTAGGATGATAGGTTTGAGCAGAATTAAGTGAAATCATTCACATTTGGAAGTTTTATCAAGATGACAATTTTGCTGCAGTTAATACTGACATTTTCAGCAGTGAGTGGATAAAGTTGAAATTTCAACACGTGAAAGAGAATTATTGCATGTGTGTGCCTTTGAGACACTTGACTCCTGGCAACTTCCTAGACAGGTCACTGCAGTTTTCTTGGCAAGATTTTTGAAAATGATTTGCCATTCCCTCTTTCCTAAGGCTGAGAGAAAGGAACTGGATCACCCAGTTGGCTTTGTGCTAAGGCAGGACTAGAACTCACAATCTCCCTGTTTCTCACCTGATGCCTTAAGCACTAGACAAAACTGACTATCCAAAGAAAAATACACGTCTGCAAACACAGTTGCCTACAAACTTAAAGATAAGTTTGTTCTTTTTTTGCCCACCAAAATGCTTTTTCTCACCAATGAGTGTCATAAAGCAGTCAACTATGTCCTCTTATTTTGACTGACATGTGCTTCCCCCCACCTGACAAATGGGTTAGAGTTGTGGTTAGGGCTTTCAGTGGAAGGTTAACAGTTTCCTCTGAAAATGTATATACCTATATAGCAATTACACCAAGGACATAGTACCATTAATTATATCTGCAATAGGCAAAAACGTTTGGCACTTGAGGTTTTAATAGTAATGGTAGCCAAAGAGGAATAGAGAATAGATCATAGGCTTATGATCATTCTCAACAAAAACCTCTTTCAGATCTTGTTTGGAAATCCTTAAGAAGATCAGCAGCTGATGTAAGTAACAGTCATTTACTAAAGAAAATTAACAAGAGAGATAAGATGGATGAGCCTGGAAGATCAGGCTCACCGTCAACAAGCCCAAATATTAACCAAGGTTCCATTGTGACTCTCCATCAACACAGGCTTGGTGAGGCTATTCCTGTCCGCCATATTGCTTGACATTAATTTCCATAGGAAAGCGCCATTAACTCCATTGCTGGACATTTCTTTTCTCTGATCCTTTCATTAGACTGGCTTTAACATTTTTTTCTCTGCTCGATTTGCTGTTGATGGCTAGCTAAAGTCAAAGGTGCTATTCCTGGCTTGTTGCCCTTTTTTTTTTAAGCTTGATTTTGTTTTAATCAGGGTATGTTATACGGCATATACTAAAACTTCCAATACCTTGTTTTGGAGCCCTTTAGCTGAAAAATTGAATTGTAATATATAATCACATTAATGTAAATGCTGCCGCTTTTTGGACCTTTTGCGAAGATAATCCTTTACAGATATTATTTGATGCGTGCAAGTTGTTATAATCTAACATGTTGTGCTAAAACAGTGATATACAGGCTCAGCTTGAATTTATTCATAGTGTTCATTAGAGTGAAATTCATCCCTTTCTGCAGTCAGCCAAAGTAATTGGGATTTGTTTAGAGATTGGCACTGGTTAAGAGAAATGGCCCTTATAACACTGGCTGAAAATAAGGCCAGGAAGCTGCAAGTGGTATCTCACAGCAGTTGTCTGAAGTTAAGGGCTGAACAAAAATGGTTTTTAGCAAAGTTCAGCAACCACCCAACGTTTGATTAGAGATCGCGTAAATAAAAATGTATATTAAGAGTGCACTTCATCTCCCCAGAGGCTTATTGTCATATTTCTTGACCTTGATGCACTTAGTATTTATTACATTTATTTATATGCCAACTTTATCTTAAGACTCTGTGTGGTTTATGATATTAATGCAAAACAGTACCATAAAATCCAATAAATCACGGTAGATTAAAAATAACCCTGTAAAACTGAACCCTACAATCAAATCAAATATGAATATTTTATTTAAATTATAGAAATAATTTTATGTTCTACATATATAAAATATGATACAGATTCTCGGCTTCTGAAAATAGGAATAGAAGAAGAATAAGAAGAGCCCATGTAAACCAGGGGCGTCAAACTCAATTTCATTGAGGACCACATCAGGGTTCTGTTTGACCTTGGGGGGGGCATGGAGGGGCATGGCCAGGGTGGGCATGGCCAGCTTGACGTCACTTGTGTTGGGGGCACCTGTGGGCCGAGCGCTGTGCCGGTGAAAACGGAGCTTGGAAAGGCCACATGTGGTTCTTGCAAGCTCTGTTTTCGGCCGCGATGGCCTCCTGCAGCCCTCTGCCAGCAAAAACGGAGCCCCTGCCAGCTCCATTTTCACTGGCAGAAGCACCATGGGCTGGACCTTCACTGTTTCCATGGTGGCCAGATCTAAGCACCCCGCAGGCTGGATCTGCCCACAGGTCTTGAATTTGACACCCCTGGTGTAAACAGTCTTAAATAGAAAGCTTCTCTCAAGCTGAGCTCTGAGTGACCACCTGGACACCTTTCATGCACTCTTCTTGGCAACAGTGTGGAAGTAATTTGCCACTTACATTTTTGGAAATGTTTTTTCAACTTTCCACTCTATCTTGCAATCTGAGATTTTCTGATAACCTTCCAGCAGTTTCAGTGAAGGCCGGCAAATTGCTACCATTTCTAACTTCTCAGGTATTCTACAGGAAATCCTACGCATGGCTTCTCTGAATTACTGTACTGGACTCATTTTGATGAGGTTTATTTCCAGATTGTAATAGAGCATAACCTGCTAAATTAAATACTTTCAAATCCCACTGATTTTACCAGCAGAAATTGGGGGAAAAAATGCTTAACTGTACCATCAAATGAATGAGACTTCATTTGATTGTGAATGGAAGCCCACCCAGTGAATTTCAGATTCATTACATTTCTAGTAAGGACAACATACTAGAGGCCTTGGAATTAATCCTTAATGGCATTGTTAGAAAGAAATCTAAACAAGGTTCATTTCTGAGCTGGGAAAGAACTCAGGTTGTTGAAGCAGAGGTGAAATTTATTTCTAGAGTGCAACATGCAATAAGTTGTCAGAGACATGCCAAGCTGTCTGCTACAAGCCCTTTATATATAGGAATACCTTGAATTTGTTTCTTGAAAGTGTGCAAAAGCACATGCTTAGCCTCATTCTGAGACATTGTGCTTTGCAGTCAGGCATCCTGCTGGCTTTTGGTTTTGGCATTTGTTGTTTGAAAGCAGTAATTTCTTTAAGGAAATGACCTTGAACAAAGAGATCTCAGGTTAAAATCAGACAAGGAGGAATATTCACCAATTACTCTACATTAGTGTTTCCCCACTGCTTCTTGATCCTGGTCTAGAGCAGGGGTCTGCAACCTTAAACACTCCAAGAGCCATTTGGACCCGTTTCCCACAGAAAAGAAAACACCAGGAGCCACAAAGCCCTTCCCATGCCTGACTATTTCTTGACTGGCCACAAAACTAGCATATGTAGTTGAATTAAATGTTCTGTTTTCTTCTGAAACTTTCCTTTTCTTGGATTATATCCATGATTATTGAAAAGCTCAATAAATCATGTGCCGGTGGGTGTTGCACATTGGCGGTTGTGATGCATATTTTGAGTGACAGGGAGCCGCAGCAGAGGGGTGAAAGGGCCACATGCGTCTCTAGAGCTGCAGGTAGCTGAACCTAGGTCTAGAGCCTGTTCTAACTTTGATTTTGAACCTTTTCTCCCAATTACGGTGGGAAGAATGTGGAGTAAGAGGACTGTGATTTCCTTCCCACAGTATGAATCAGGGTTCGGCTTGAATAACAGTCTTTCCTTTTGTTATGGCCAAGCCCAGGGCATCAAACCACTCTAGCAGGCTAGGCAGCGATCCATCGACCACAATTTCCTCAGAGCTAAGAAGAAAAAAACAAGCAGGTCAGACGAAGTCACTGAGTGTGCAGCTCATGTGATCTATTCATATGATCAAGTGATTCCCAAACTCAGCCATGGTGCCTTCTACTGTAATTGAAGCCCATATCCCTACTCCACAATCAATGTATTTTGTAGTTGCAATTGCATTAACTGGGACCACTGTTTGTTCTGCAGTTGAGTTCATTCTGAGGTTCTACGAGAATGTTATGATGATGTATGAACTTCAGCCAGTACCTCCTGACATCCTCTTGCTGCATTCTCCCCACTGTCCTCCATCCTTATTGCATTTCATGGCCTGTTACTGTTGCTTTCCTGAGAAGACAGATATGAGTATAGATGCTCCACACCTCATCTAACTTTCTCATCAGTTTGCCACTGCATGCCCTTAAGGAGTTGATGAAACATTTAAAACGGTCTGGCTTTAGCACATCAATTGAAGAACGGAATCACAAACAATAACAAATACCAAACAAATCTATCTTCCAACCACTTGCAACTGCAAGACAAGAGTATATGAGGTTATCATCTCTATGGTAGTGCTGAGGTTATCATCTCTATGGTAGTGCTAATTCGGACTATATGTATGAACAACAGTAGTTATATCTCCTTCCATTGTTCTGGATGAAATGTGAATAATGAGCAAAGATCTTACAACAAACAAACCAACAAACCAACAACTGCAGCAGAATAACTAAGTTGTTTCCTGAATTTCTTTTGTGACATTCACAATCAGCAGCTTGGGAGCAGGAACTACCTGTGTCTGTGTAAGGAAAATCTGGCCCTGAAAGAAACATGTTCATGTGCTTCTCAGAATTATATTCCTTTCTGGATGGGATCAGTATCTGAGGTGAGATGACATTTTCGTTTCCCTTCAAGAATCTTCCATGTAGCACTATGCATGTTCATCAATCAGTTGACAAGCATTGCCCCAGTCTATGAGCCCATGCCTGTTCTCAGGATGATCCTTTGGGCCTTCAGCCCAAATTGTATATTCACCTAAAATTCACTGTCTTTAATCAAGTCTTGCATACTCTTTACCATCCATGGTCCCATCTCATTTTTACTAGCTTGGAAGCAGGGAATGTAAGACAGTGTATTTCTAGTTGTACAGAATTTGTATGATTGCTCAAATTCCTCAGCCAGCTGACATACGAAAGATAAGCAAATAAAAGATTGTTCAACACAAATAATTAATTAAAAATAATTTTAAAACTTTTTAAATCCAAGGAGAGCAGATAAATTGAATATAATTCATCCAAAAGACATTCAGAAGTCATAGCAATAACACTTAGACTTATATACTGTTTCACAGTGCTTCACAGCCCTCTCTAAGCGGTTTACAGAGTCAGCATATTGCTCCCAACAATCTGGGTCCTCATTTTACCCGCCTTGGAAGGATGGAAGGCTGAGTCAACCTTGAGCCGCTCAGAATTGAACTCCTGGGGTGAGCAGTGAGTTAGCAGTAGTAGTGCATTCTAACCACTGCGCCACCACGGCTCTTACATGGAATAACTCCAATACTACCACCCTCGGGAAGGTCAAACTCAGGAGCTGTGGGGAAGTTATTATATTCCCCTCCTAATTCTCAGCTATCTAATGAAATCAGGCTTGCTCGAAAGTCAGAAAATCTGCAGAATGGGAGGTGGTGCAGAACAGCCACAATTGGTCCTAAGATCAGTTCTTCCTCTGTGATATCCCAACTGAACTATACAATTGCTCAGAGAGAGCAGCATACAAGTAAATTAATTAAGCAAACAAGCTCTACATGGGTTGCCAGTCACCACAATTGCAACAAAATACAGCAGCCCAGGTGCTGGCAATGTTACCCACGAAGATCACCTTACAATGCTTCAGAGCCTGTGTTGATTGCATTGAATTGATCTGATCGCAAAAGTTCTACAGGTAGTCCTTGACTTACATTATCCATTCAAAGTTACAATGGCCCAGAAAGAAGTGACTTATGGTCTGGGGTGGTATTCACTTACCTTCCCTACTGGTTCGCAAATGTGCGTGTTTGTGCACGCTCGCTACACTTCCATGCGCCATCTTCTGCGCATGCGCAAGACCTTTCGTGCATACGCAGAGGCTCTAAAACATGGAAAAATGGGACATCATGACGTCCGCGGGGGTGGGCGGGGCATCCCACAGTCGCCCCTACCGGTTCTCCCAAACTGGATAGAACCTGCTGAATGCCACTACTGCTTATGATGTAAGTTTTCACACAACTGTTGCAGCATTCCCCCCCCATGGTCATGTGATCAATATTCAGGCATGTGACAAATGGCATGTATTTATGACAGCTGCACTGTCCCGAGGTCCTGTCTGACCTTCCTAATCCATTTCCGACAGTTAAAGTCAATGGGGGCAGCCAGATTCACTTAATAACCACACAATTCACTTAACAACTGCAATGATTTGCTTAACAGCTGTGGCAAAAAAAAGGTGGTAAAATGGGGGCACAACTCACTTAGCAATGGAAATGGGCATGGTTGTGGTCGTACATCAAGGACTACCTATATATGAGCTGGTTACTTTGAGAACTGCCTTCCCCTATTAGAATCAACCTGTCCAACCTGTGCTAGCAAGGTTCTTCCTAGCAAGTACTTGGTTATTTTAAATTTTATTTATATGTACCATGGTTGTTTTAGCTCTTTATGGATGTTGCTTTCTACAGCATGGTGTGCCTGCATTGATTTGACAGTGTACAGGCAGAACATGTAACATTCATATTTAATAGCTCTTAATATTAAGCAATTTTTCATGATGTCCAGTTACAATCTATTTTCCTGTAATCGTGCTCCGGTTTATCAATACAGGTAGTCCTCGAGTTACGACCCCCAATTGACTCCAAAATTTATGTAAGTGTAAGCGAGACATTTGTTATGTGAGTTTTGTCCCATTTTCCCCCAGTTGTTAAGGGAATCACTCTAGTTGTTAAGTTAGTAATCCGGTTGTTAAGTGAATCTGGCTTCCCTGTTGACTTTGTTTGCTTGTCAGACGGTTGCAAAAGTTTATTATATGACCCTGGGACACTGCAACTATTGCCAAGCACCTGAATTTTGATTACATGCCCATGGGGATGCTGCAAAGGTCATGAGTGTGAAAAACAGTCATTTTTTTTCAGTGCTGTTGTAACTTAGAATGGTCACTAAATGAACTGTTGTAAATCAAGGACTACCTGTATGCTTCCTAAAATGCAGGACAATGCAAAATTGTTGGTATGAACTGATCAACGCAGTATAGACTATAGAGGAATAATGACTCAAAGAATGGTATCCAGGGCAGATTTATTCAGTTTTTCTGTCTGCCAATAAATATGTACTTTCTAATTGTATGAAATATTCTTACTTATTTTACCATTATATTGAAAATTCCACACATTTTTTGATATGTGAAAGTCTTTGAAATTATTATTGACATTTTGAGCTAAAGCTTTCAAAGGGGATTCAAGCTTTCTAAGGGAAGTATTCGAATTAGCAGATATTTATTATTACATTTATTAAACTCTTTTCTATGCTTATTAGAGAGGAGTTATTACAGTTTGCATAACATTGATTTTTTGCACCTCAATAGTTTATCTAGGATTCCCTCCCCTTATTTAAGAGTTATTTTAACAAATGAAACAATCTGCCTTAATAATTGCTCTCCAACAGATTGAAAAGTGGTACACATATGCATATCAATCTACATTTTATTGAACAAATGGCATTAACTGAAGAAGTAAGGAATTTCAGGTGTGTGTTTAGCCCTCTGTTTAAAATGAAGACACAGCTACCATAATTTATTGCTTTAATATTATTATTAGGTCTATTCTAGGCACATACTGGGAAAAGCAATCTTCAGTTTGAAATGATTTTTTTTTTACAGCTGCCTTTTAAGGCCCCCCAATATGGAGTTTATAATGGAAGTGCTGACACAACCTTATCCACAATATATTGGAGTGAACTGTATAATAAGCAGTTATTATGTATGTGTAGAAATAATGAGAGACCCACTAGCTGAAGAGAGCTAATGTGAAATGCTGAGCAATTATAGTTGGTTACACAGTACAGGTTAATGTTCTTTCATAGAGCTACACATTCTCTCCCCCCCTCCCCCTTTTGTCTTACAGAACTCCTAATGAAAATTTGGAGACCTGACATTAATGATAAGCAGCCATTCACATGTCCTCTGTGTCACGGCTGGAGCATTAATGCCTTCCTTCATATCACATTTTGCATAGCCTAAAGCATCTATTAAAATCCTTTGTAAAATTCATGAAACAAAAGTGGTCGGTTGAGCCTAGTGGGAGAGAAAGTAAGCTGCTTATTAGCAAAAAAGTAAAAAAAAAGAAAGAAAAAGAAAAGCCCAATTACAGAGTCAGAGAAGGAAGCTGAGGAAAGAACAGGATGAGAAGTAATTCTTCTTTAGACCGATGGGCTCAAGAAAGAGGCAACTTACATATCATTCAAATACACTCACTCTCACTCTCTCACACACACACCCCCCCCACACCACCGAAAGTAGGAGGAAGAGAAAAATATTCTAAGCAGTAATTAAACTGAAATATTGGGAGTTTGAACAGCTCTATAACAATGGAACGAATGCTTTCAGTCGTAGCCTTTGCCCAGCTTCTTACGCAGATGCTAAATTGGAAGGATTGCAGGATGTTCCCTGAAGAAATGGCTCAGGGATAGTCAAGAGGAGCCAGGAGCTCAGGAAATACGTGGGGGGAAAAATCTGTTTGGTATTTCAAATGCTATAAATTAGATACAAAAGAAGGAGAACCTGCCTGTGGAACAAGCAACATAAAACAGAATAAACCTGCAATAAGATTGCCCTTTTTCTGTTATAAACTTGACATTAAGCCTGTCATGTTCAATGACAACCTAACAGACCTCATTCTTTACCCCCTGGAATTTGAAAGATTGGCAGATGCCATGATTTCCTTAACATCAAAGACCTTGCAGATAATGTTGGCCGTGCTTCCTTTCGGTTCCCCACTCCACTCTCATACTTGGAGAATCATTGGGTGAGATTTGCAAATTGGGCTGGAGATTTTTCTTTGGTCAATAATTGCTTCTGACTGCCTCAACACCTTTCCCTGACAAAGGGGAAGGCAGACGTGTCTAGAGCTTTTTCTGTTCCTTATATGATTTGCTTTACTAGTCAAAATATTCCCCTACAGTTATAATAATGAGGCGCTTTTCACAAAACAGCTCATTATTAAGAGAGGAGACTAAATCACTGCAAAGTTTGGCAAAACTCTGGCAAACGAGAACTCCAGCGTGTTGTAGGCAAGCTCTCCTTTTCAGATGTTTGGCATATGACAGACGCAATACACAAACTCCTGTTTCCTAAAGCCAATTTAGGGTACATTTAATCATTATATTTGAATGGTACACCAGAGTCCTTAAAATAAATTCTTCACAACTGTGTTGAGTAGAAAGGAAAGATGTGTGGATTGGCGGCTGTGATGGTGTGGGGCAAAATAGGAGGGCTACAAAATTCAGTACCAGGATGAATACTAAGAATGGACATATCTAGTGGTGGGATTCTGCAGGTTCAGGCCAATTCAGGCGAACCAGTTTTTAAATTGCTGGTTGGCCCCTCCCCTCCCCTTCCAGGAGTCTCCACATGCTCCATTTTGGCTTCCAGGTAAGTGCAGGGAGGCCTACTAGGCCCAAAATGGGGCACAGGGAGTGTGGTGCAACCCTTCCCCCCATGGCCTGTTTTTGTCCTAGGAGGCTGCAGGGAGGCATACTAGGCCCAAAATGGGCACTGCCCCCCATGCCCCATTTTTGCTCCCAGGGGAGTGCAGGAGGCTGAGTGCTGCCTGTCACATTCCCTGGCCATGCCCACTATGGCCATGCCCACCCAAGCGGTCATTAGAGCAGAGAAGCGGTTGTTAAATTATTTGAATCCCACCACTGGATATATCTGTAGTATATCCTAGTCAGGGGCTTTCAAAGTGTAGGTCATGAACTCCCTCCAAGAAACACAAGTCAATGCAAGGGCATTGCAAAGTTTCACCATAGCCAATGCTTTCTTCGTTGTTCTGGGTTGACTAACTGAGACTTGGCTTGCCCAGCCAGAGGGAGGAGGAAACATCCAATCTTGTGAAGCCTGTTTCCTTTGCCCTTCCCCTCCCCAAGAACAAAGCTTGAAGTTCTCTCAAGAAGCAGAGACTACATTGACTACTACCTCCTGTGTTTCTGTTGTGTTTTTTTAGACTCCTTCAGCATCTTCAGCAGTGAGAGCTGTTTACAAGCAATAAAAACCTGAGTCTGGGGACTCTAAAGAGATGTGGGGGGACCCCAAGGAGGTGGGGAAAGTAACCAGGCATCAGATGCATGGCAGAATCTGCCTTTCCATTTGGTACCCT
Source organism: Stegonotus admiraltiensis (assembly GCA_032468215.1). Classification (NCBI taxonomy): domain Eukaryota; kingdom Metazoa; phylum Chordata; class Lepidosauria; order Squamata; family Colubridae; genus Stegonotus; species Stegonotus admiraltiensis. The sequence goes on from JANHZT010010964.1 coordinate 209,728, forward strand.
CTGTGTTGTTTGTTTGTGAGGAGGAAATTGCATAATAAGTTAACTGAATGATTATGAACTAGGACTCAACTTCAACTTGGAATGAAAATACTCTTAACCTATTGTAAGGAAAACATCTTTATTCTCCATAACATGGATAGATTCAGCCTAGACTGCCCTACCTTTTTGTGCAGATACTGCATGGCCATCCGTAGATTCTGGCTTAAACACACACACATCTTCTGTCATTTCCCAGACTCCACAAAAGGCTAATTAAAATGGTTCTTGATGCCCTTGGTGTTACCATAACAGGATATGTGGTTGCCGGTTGCCCTCCGGGTGAGATTCAAGGTGCTGGTGATGACCTATAAAGCCCTACATGGCTTAGGCCCAGG
>JANHZT010010964.1:259324-269448 GCA_032468215.1 Stegonotus admiraltiensis
TTTTATTATGGCTGTTCACCGCCCTGAGTCCCTGATGGGAGAAGGGCGGTATAGAAATAAAATTATTATTATTATTACAATACTCAAAAAATATTAAAAATATATGGAAAAAGATTTTTAAAATATATGAAAAATATTAAAGCATATGGAAAAATATGGAAAAAATATGGAAAAATATGGAGCCCTGGTGGTGCATGGGTTAAAATGCAGTATTGCAGTCAAACTACCCACAGCCTGGAGTTTGATCCTGACAGGCTCAAGGTTGACTCAGCCTTCCATCCTTCTGAGGTCAATAAAATGAGCACCCAGATTGTTGGGCACAATATGCTGATGTTGTAAACCACCCAGAGAAGAGCTGTAAAGTGCTACAGGATGATATGTAAGTCTAAGTGCTATTGCTAGCAATATTAAAAGTGTCCGTCTACAGAAACAAGAGTATTAAGGCATTGCCTTCTGTTCATTGTCCTGTTCCATTTGAAAAACATAAATTTACTTTGGCTACTATCTGATCTTATCTAGAATTAAGATCCCTTGATCATATGAATTTAATTACATTTCTCCTCCATAACTTTGGCCAAGCATTCAGCAAATGCAGAGCAAAAGTCAGCCCAAGTGGAAATATCATCAGTCTTTCAATGCTGTTTCCTGAGGTTGAATATGCCCACGTGTGATATTTTGCAAGTTGTGGGTGCTCAGATAAAATATCTGCCATGAGGACATGCCAATTCATAAACGGTTACTATTGGGACAAACTTCAACATATCATACCAAGGCTAGCACTTGGTATGAAGAAGCAATTTTTAAAAATTGCAGCTTTCTGACTGCAGCAGTCCCCATTTTCTTAATAGTAATAAAGATGAGGAAATATGCAGAGAGTTTTGGTGTAAAGCCAGCTTCACTCTTGGAAATGTATTGGGCCAAAGTCTAGTGAGAATCTTCCTGATTTTGCAGTGTGCTGGTCCATTTTCCTGCTGAATATATTTCTAATTGCAATCTCCAGTTGCAATTTGTCAGCTCTGAACCTGTCTTGCTCTTTGTTTTACTTCCACAACATCCGTTTCATTGGCACTGAAAATCAGTTCCCACGTGTAATATTTTTATGGCTTCTCATCTATTTATAATTGCTTTTGGAGAAACAGAAAATTGTGTTTGTGCCCTACTTTTTCCAACCTACATTATCCCTCTGACTGAAGTAATAACCTGTCATGCTTAAACAATTAGTGTAATGCAGAGGACACAGGGGCCTACTGCATGCTGCTAATGGAACATCGAATGTGGCTTTAGAAAGTCTGATAAAAATATGCTTTATACGGCCAAGGCTAGATATTAGTAAGTATTTCAGGGCAAGCCACTTGAAAGAACTTTCTGAAGAAGCTTCCCTTCCCCAACTCTCCATACTCCATCACAGCTGAATGTTTTATTTGCTGCATTCAAGAACTCACTAAACGTTACACCAACTCGGATAATTAACAGAACTCATTATTTTAGCAGAAATGTGGTATAACTATGTACAACTATAGGGGAATGAATTATGATTATGTTGAATGTTTTTAATGCCTCGGTTATCTGGCTGGGGAAAGATTAGGGCAGAGATTAAAATAGAATCTAATAATCTACTGGAGATAAATCATGCTGCATCACTATTGTCTGGCTGGGTGGCAACCCTGAGCCAGCCTGGCTTCTCACCGGGGAACTGGCACAAACAGACTTCCAATGTAACAAAAGCTTTAATAAACAGGTTTACTGTAGAAAAGCAAATGCATCTATTAAGAAAGAAGTCTAGTCACAGCAGTGTATCAAATCCAAGCCCTAGTTATAGCAAAATCATGATCTAAATTCTTTCTCCTACTTAGTACATAACGGTAATACTGGAGGAGGATTTTCTTTTGATGTGAGTTTTTCAGATTAAGCCTATTTCAGCCCTAATATTAGTTTTGATGTGTTTCCCATTTCAAAAGAGAACATTCCATCAGTTATAACCAGAAGAGAATCCCAGGGCAATATCGTAAAATAAATGTTGTGTCCACCCTTGATCTAAATTAACCTTTCCCAAGCCAATATTCTTCTAATTCTCTGGAGTACAAGAACATGACAGTTGTGGATTAAACATTGAAAGTTGCCAGATTAGAAAACGTGCACCAAAAATAAGGCCCAGTGGTATCTAGAGGTATCTATATATTTGAATAGATTATCTCTATACTTGATAGATAATATTTGAATAGATTATCGTACACTGGATGGAAAAAAGGCACTACTCCAGACCATTTGAACCCATTAATATGAGAGTAGCTCCAAAATTAGCAGGCAATTCATAATAATCAACGGTAAGTAATTTGTTTACTGAAGAAAATGGTGTCTGATTCTATTATTCAAGAATGGAGTTTAACATTGGGAAAAAATAAAAGAGTTACAAAAATATACCTATTGATGAAGAATATATCTTGGGCTTTGGCAGACCAAGAGTCAGTTTTCTACTAGTGTATTTGCCAATCATCCTAAGGTCCTGATTGTTGGAATTCCCAGTATAGTTTGATAATACGTTACAACTGACTCCATGCTGACAGGCAACCAACTCAAGAATTCTGTATCTGAATCCTAGGTTATTATAGTAGTTGCATTTCTATACTAAACAGATTTGTATTGGTGCCACAATCATTTTTGTTTGGAGCATTTCTTTGACATCCTTTGTTCCTTATGAAACCTCTGAGCAATAGCAACACAAGATCCAATATTTGTACATTGCACTAAACCAGGGAAGAACAATGTGAGTGCTGAAAAGGGTCAGCAAAAATTCAAACCATCTTTCCAAGGGAAACAATGGAAGAGTATCGTGTAACTTCTAAAATAGGCATATCAGTGTTGAAATCCCAAATTATCCCCCCCACCTCAATCTCATTCACCTGTATAACATCATCTTGCCCACTTTCTGATCTTCAGCCCTTCTAACTGTCAGCCCTTCGAGAGAGGCCAGGTTAGAAAATACACATCACAAGGATTACTGACCCTCTATTTTATTGCTCCAGGGTACAAAGACAGAATCTTTAAGACCCATCAGAGTATCTTTCTGCGCCTCGTACCATACAGGATCAAGGTGTGTTATTCTGAGTCTCGTTCTCATGCCTCCTCCTTTTCCAGGACTGAAAGGTCATTTGCTATATCTTTTACCCACTAATAGTTCTTGCATACCTCCCCCAAAATTGCCTCTGTTTTCCTCTCTGCCAATGTTTCTGAATCTTGGCAACTTTAAGATGTGTGGAAGTCCAGTGCTGACTGGGGAATTCTGGGACTTGAAGTCCACGTGTCTTAAAAGTTGTTGAGGCTGAGAAACCCTGCTCTGCATTAACAATATTAGTAAGGTTAGCTCTTGTTCATCAGGAGATTGTCCATACTGCTTTCAGCCTGAGCTGGGTTAAAACAACAATAATTGGCTCCTTTTGCACAGTAGGATAAGCCAAAGAAACATTATCTACAGTGTGATGTGTACTGACCTGATCAAAATTTAAGTAAGTCCTTCCAATACAGATTTCCAATATTTTCATCTATTATAGCTATACTATACATTCTTGGGGAAGAATGGTAGCAGCCATAATCCAAGAGCCTTCTCACACAAACAATTCCTCTGCCCAAGATCTCTTCTGCAGTCAGATGGGCTTTGCTTCCTTTGGCTACTGAAGGGGAAATTATTTGTTTGTTTGTTTGTTAAGTTTATTTGCCAATTAACTCACTATGGGGATGCTAGATACCCATCACGGAACTCCCCACCCTCGCCTCAATTTGTGAGCTTCATGAACAGAGACTGCTACTATCCTGAACTTGAAGCCAGATGGCAATGTGTTGGTTGAAGCCATTTTACGGAATTAAGTACCCATGCAATCAGCTCTTATTCTGAGAAAGGTCCCCATCTTGTTTGACTATCAAAACAAGGCAAGAGACTTTAATGAGTTATCAAAAGAAAAATCAAACCGAGGGCCCTAACAGAAGAACATCATGTCTTCTTTTATATGATTCACTGTTCTCCATCCAAACAACTGTGTCCCTTCTAGGAACAACATCCACCTCCTCCAGGGATTTGCCCACCTGTTTGCCAGCCTAAGGCACTAAAGTGGAGAAAGATGCAGAACTGACATTAGTTGCTTAGCAACCAGGAAAGATACTAAGACCTCACTGCTAACAAGGGGCATCCTAATGGCCTCTCACTGTTCTAACTTTCTCCCAGTTGCTAATGTGCTCTCATCACATGTAATCTTTTCTTCGGAAATCCCTTCCAACTAAATCCTCCAGGCTGGTATAAAGTGGAAAACTGGGTGCTGCTTGTACAATTTGAGCATGGAAGCAGTCTCCGGCATACAATAAATTTTAAGGGTTAAGAAAAGTCAGTTTGCGTCGGAAAAATTATAAAACACGATGCACCAGACCAAAGAGAAGCAGGGTCTGGTTTAGGGATGAAGAATTCAATGTGACATGGATGGCCTAAACTCAAATCACCTGAAGGCAGTACTGTCCTTTAAAATGATTAGCAACAAGTAGGATGTTTTTGAGCAGCTGGGTATTTAAATTCTTCCTTAATTTCAAGCCATGAATTGCAACAGCAGGTTATTAAAGATGAAAGTCACGTAGACTAGCCTGCATGGGCCTGAAAACATTTTTTTCTTTTCTTTTTTTTTAAAAGCCATGATTGTTCTTATTTAGAGAAGTGAAGGGTCAGCCTGACCTTATTTGATTATGATTTTTATTAGTAGCCTTTTTCTGCAGTTCCCACATTTCCTACTACTTCCCTTTGAACACCCAGAGGATTTATGCCTCGTGTTTGCATGTATTAAGAATGCAGCCATAGCAACTACTAGCATTAATGAACTATTTGCTTATGCAGTAATAATTAACTTCCATTACATTACTTTGTGTGATTACTTTCTTAATTGCCTGAATTATGCATCCATTTAATATTTAATAACCATTTTCAGAAATCAGACACTGGTAAAAAAAAATTTGCTTGCCGTTTCCTTGCAATAATTAAGCTAACAAGAATAAATGGAACGGGTTTTTTTTTTAAAAAAAATGATGTCTTGCATTTGCATCTCTGCATACAGAACAAGATCTTAAATTAGCTATTTATTAAGTTTAAATTTAAAGACCAAACAGTGCATTTTTCAAAAATGCCAAGTGATATAAAACCTAAACGCCGTGTTACCTGATACTATAGTGTCACATATTTTCCTTGAAGATCGCAGATTACTCATTAGTACTAATGCATTATGAAACAAGGCAAAGGAACAGTCTTTTTTCAAAAACAACCTGACATCTTTTTTTTCCCCCTTAAAAATTCAAGGAAGCTGGTTTCCAAGTATGCTTTTCAAAATACACACCGAGAGAGATAATGCAAATTCAGTACACAGACAAGGGTTGGATTTACAAAGGGGAGTGACAACTCATTGTTGTATATGAAAATGTTGTTTACAATCAAGGCCAAGTGATGTGATTTGCTTGTTTCTGCATGTTGTCAGCTGTCTCTCTCCAAGCCCTTGTGCCCCCCTGGCACCCAAGCAAAGCCATCTGCTGATTTGCAAAGTGATCTTGCCAGGATGTTTCCTGCACATCAGCTCCAGTTTTCAGCGGTGTGTGCAAAGAAGTCACTTGCTTAACAAACATTATGTGTTACTCTTTTATTTTACACAGTGTTGTGAGACAGATTGAACTGAATTCAGCCAATTCTCTAAACATGCACGCACACATACACACATACCTCTGCTTGAGCTACTTTGGCAGAATGCCTCTGACAGTCCATCTTGCTGACGGCAGCCATGTTGAGATACTTCTATCAACATATGAACCAGCAATAGAGAGACCTGGAATACCCCGTAGTTACTATTAACCTGGGCCAATTTAATGCACAGAAAATATGAACATGGAAGAAAATGAGGAGAGTCTGCGCTGGAGGCATTGTTTACTCAGGAACACTCATTCTATCCTCCCCGAGCTATCAAAAAGACATTTTCTGTCAGGCAAATCACAAAGAATGACTGTGGGGTTCCCCCCCCACCCCCTACCCTCCTACCACTACCCCAACATCAGCAGAAGTGACTCGTTTTAAATGAGGAGTAAGGGAAAAGATGGAAGTTTAGGGTGTCTTTGAGTCAGCAACGTTTGCGATTCGAGTTTGTAAACCGAAGCTAAATTGATGCCAATCTCACTGGCTGTTGCTACTGCGGGCGGCATCATTAGGATTTGCTTTTTGAATGATCTCTCAGCCGGTAAGCCTGGGAGCCGCGAGTAAGGCAAGGTTAGAAGAAAAAAAAATATGATGGCAGCATGTTGATGCTTCGCAGACCTCATGATAGTTTCCGTCTGTCATTATTTACGTCCGACTAAATGCGTCATGTCAGTTACCTAGAAGGCACTTTAATGTGAAGCTCCAGTGTGGGGTCTCCCCTCCCCCTTCTCTTCTCTTTCTCCCTCTCTCACATCCAGACTGGATACCATTATTTTCCTTGCACCACTACGCTTAGGTGAAGCACGCTACTAGCGTTCAGGAAGAATACACAAAAGAAGAAGGAACATTTTCACTCGTCCACACTAGAATATTTTTAAAAGACCACTTCAATATTCCTTTTATAGGTGGCAAATTGCAATCAATAAATAAACCTCTATCAAAAGCTCACTCAGTTTTATTCCACCTTCCCTACTTAGTTTGCCAGTGTAATAACAAACCTTTTTTATTTTTTACAAAACAACAACAACAGTGATGCAGTTTCAAAGTAGAAATCAAACTGCATAAAATCAGGCAGTTTAAAAGTAGAAATCTATCATTTAAGGCTACAGCCCTGAAGTAAGAATACTGAACTCTCAGTGATATCAATAACAGGAGAGAATCTGAAATGTTCTGTGTTATTTTTACTCGGACTCTTTGCATACAGAGTTATTTAAACAGTGTGATGAAGGTGCAAAGTGCTTTGGAATCTTTGTTATGATTCAAATTTAAAAGACACAACTGAGTTCCATCCCGTTGGCTAGAAGATCCAAAGGAAAATAGGGAAGAGCAGAGTACTCAATTCAGAGCAATCTCAAGAAAGATACATGTATAGGTTTTGTTTCTTGTGAAGCAGGGAAGGGCCCTGAAGATGTTGGTCCTTGTGGGGTATACAGAACTTTGGACTGAAAGTATTCAAAACTGATGATGCACTATTGTACCTTTGAATGTTGGCTCCAGAACCTTCTTTCATTAGCCTCAACCTCATGTCCCACTAATCACTTTATGAGGATATTCTACTAGTAGGTTTTTTTTTATGGCACATATTCATGACATTGCCCTTATCTCACCTCTAGCTTTCAACTAATGTAGCTGTTCAACCATTATCCAGCATTCAGGTAATGTCTGTCTTCTCAGCCCAATTTTTGTTCTGTACTTACTTTCATGAAAAATATGGTTGGTAAGATATCAGGGATGGGACAATAGGATAGTTCCTATTGATGAGAGAACATATTCTTCCCTCCAGTCAGTGGGCCCTATCCTCAGTCTGACCATGTAATGCCTGATCTGCAATTTCTGAAGTGTTTGCCAGGTGTCATGCAAACTTTATAAACATTGGTTTGGTGGTCTTCTAAATGAGAGGTGATGTTCTGGCCCGCCAGCTGCCAGCGGAGATAGCTGCAGAGTCAGAGAAGGAGGAGGCGGAGGGAGAGCCTGGGCCAGTTTCGGAGCCTTTGGAAGGCTCTGATAAGGAAACAACATCAGAGGCAGAGGAAGAGCTAAGGCCTTCCATCCTCCCCCAGGTGGAGAGGCTGCTATCTTTGGGGCCTGAGCTGAGTGAGGGGTAGGAACGGATGGGGCCCATCCCAGATGCATGTATGCGCAGAGAGGAAAGGAGAGGAAAGCAAAGGAAAGCAGTAAATCGGCTCTCAAGGAAAAGCAGACACAGCTTCCCAGCCAGGGAGATAGCCAGCCTCTCCCTGGCTGGGAAATAAATAGGAGGGATTTGGGAGTGACAACCGTTCATTTCTAATATACAGCAAGAAATTCGGATTTATTGGCTAAACCCAAGTTTGTTGGGACTAATTAAGTTTGATATTTTGTTTATCCCTGTGAATAAAAGACTGTTACTGCTCTGTTATAAAAAGGGGTTTGTTTGGCTCGCGAGTAAATGTCTTATCACTACTTGCGAAGGCTGGGTCAGGACAGGTAGACCTATGTTTAAGAAATAGGTCCTTGGGTGTGTATATCTGCATTTGTGCAGGTGTATGCCAATTCCTTAGGTTCAGAAGTATGTAAAGATTCAGTGATCCCCTCTCAGACCTTCCTGCCACCCGTCCCAACCCCTTAGGCATAACCAACCTGACAAGCATGATGCTTTTCCTCTGCCGGTTTTGACTGCTTCTGCTGATGCTGCTCTCTTCCAATAAAGCCTGAACTGAGAATATGTGCAATGTGAGGCTCTCCTTGTCTTTGCTATGTCCAGGCCAACGGGCAAGATCCTACTTGCCCTTTCTTTTCTTATGCTCACTAGCTGGTGTCTTTGACTGTCTCCCAAAGCAAGCCCAGCTCTTTCAGACTGCCAGAATCCCCAGGCTTTCTGTTCATGAAGGTGGAATCTCAGGGAAATGGGAACAAGGCCCCACTTTTTCTTGGACAGGGCAAGGCATTATCTTTCAATCTCACTCCTACTTTCCCATCTGTAAAATGATAATAATGGTTGCTTCCCAATACCTCTTTTTGTCCCCTTCTCCCAGTCTCTTCTCTTCCTGCTGCTCACTAGAGAGATGTCAGCTGTGTTTCGGGCTGGCTGCTACAGGAGGTAGTTTGAAACACAGCTGACAGGTACAGAAAGCAGTTCCTCAGTGCAATAAGAGAGTTTCTTCCCACTTCACTTAGCAATTCACACCTGAACCTGCAGCCGTTTGGGGGGCTACTTTTAAGTGGGTTCTTAGATCAGTTCCAGAAGAGCCCTTATTGCAGAATAACTTTATTTATTTATTTATTTATTTATTTATTTATTTATTTATTTATTTAAATTTGTATACCGCCCTTCTCCCAACGGGATTCAGGGCGGTGAACAGCCAGATAAATACACATAATACAAAAATTAAAAGCATACTAAAAATATTAAATAGGTTGGCCGAAAATTTAAACCCCACAAAAACAGATTTAAAACCCCAAATTAAAACACTTCCAAAAGAGATTAGGCCAAGCAGGCTAAGCGGAATAGATGTGTTTTCAGGGCCCGACAGAAGGTCTGGAGGTCTGGGATCATGCGTATCTCTGGGGGCAGATCATTCCAGAGGGGAGTGGCTGCCACAGAGAAGGCTCTCCCCCTGGGGGTCGCCAGCGGACATTGTTTGGCTGACGGCACCCAGAGGAGCCCCTCTCTGTGGGAGTGTACTGGCTGGTGGGAGGTTATTGGCGGCAGAAGGCGGTCTCGTAAATAGCCAGGTCCTAAGCCATGGAGAGTTTTAAAGGTGGTCACTAGCACCTTGAAGCACACCCTGAAGACCACAGGAAGCCAGTGCAGCTCGCGCAAGAGAGGTGCCACATGGGAGCGCCTCGTCACTCCCATAATCCCCCACGCAGCCACATTCTGGACCAACTGGAGCCTCCGGGTGCACCCCAAGGGGAGACCCATGTAGAGAGCATTACAATAGTCCAGGCGGGAAGTGACAAGTGCTTGAGTGACCATGAGTAAGGAGTCCCGATCCAGAAAGGGACGCAACTGGCATATGAGGCGAACCTGATAAAAAGGCCCCCTGGCCACAGCCGTCATATGCTCTTCTAAAGACAGCCGTGTGTCCAGGAGGATGCCCAAGTTGCAAGCCCTCTCGGTGGGGGCTAATGACTCGCCCCCAATAGCCAGTGATGGCATTAGCTGGCTATATCATGACACTGGCAGCCACAGCCACTTGGTCTTGGAGGGGTTGAGTTGAAGCCTGTTCCTCCCCATCCAGACCCGCATGGCCTCCAGGCACCGGGACACCACTTCAAGGGCATCGTTGGGATGGCCCGGAGTAGAGATGTACAGCTGAGTATCATCAGCGTATTGATGAAACCCTACCCCAAAGCCGTGGATGATCTCACCCAGTGGCTTCACATAAATGTTGAACAGGAGGGGTGAGAGGACCGACCCCTGTGGCACCCCACA
>JANHZT010010965.1:0-11233 GCA_032468215.1 Stegonotus admiraltiensis
CACCTTAGAAAGGATGGAAGGCTGAGTCGACCTTGAGCCTGGTGGGACTCGAACTTGCAGTAATTGCAAGCAGCAGAAGTTAATAACAGACTTACTTAGTCTGTTGAGCCACCAGAGCTCTTAATTTTAACATGATTAATTTTGTTTAAAGAAATAAATCTACATTGGGTGGAACAACAACTGATGACCTCCTTTTACCAGTCCACAATAGAAAGCGTCCTCACTTAGTGCATCATGGTATGGTATGCCAGTTTGACAGCTGCGGATAGAAAAACATTACAGAGGGTGGTGAGCACAGCATAAAACGTTGTGGGCTTTCCCCTGATACCACTAGATGAGATAGCTAGGGCTTGTTGCCTTATAAGAGTGAGGAAAATCCTCAGGGACGACTCACACCCTGATCAGCACTTGTTTATCCTCCTTCCATCAGGAAGGAGATACAGAAGCATAGCCAGCCACACAAACAGGCTGAAGAACAGATTTATCCGTGGGCTATCAGACTCCTGAATAGGAAATAACATAACTATGTAGTACGACGACTTGCAAGGCCAGCACAACGTGTAACATGTTCACACTGGTGCAATAGGACTGGGGGTTTGTTAATATGATTTATTGGGTTAGGGATTTTCTATCTTCACTGTGAATTGTATTGTGTTGGGGGGGGTACACTGAGGGAGTTCAACTAATCTCATTGCACGTATGTTGTGCACTGACAATAAAGATTTGATTGATTGATTGATTTGATTGATTGATACATTTAGTTATGGATGGGTTATATTAAATTGTATATTAAATTTATATTAATATATTATAAATATTAGATTTTATATTAACTTTATATTACATATAATATAAATTTAAGAAGAAAAAGACACATACAGAAACATTTTCAAACTTTCTGTAGAGAAATTATTCAAAGTTTAAATCTAGAAAAGCATTTATATGTTTATGGAAATCTGTTCTAGTACATTCTGAATATCAAGATTAAAAATGGTATCTCTGATGGAATCAGAGAAGTAAAGAAATACCTTTCCTGGCCTTTTTTTTTTTTTTTGCAGTTGTTGACTTTAAGAAATTGCTGAGCTTACTGTTTTTAAGGATGTTCCCATTTATACTTGTACTTTAAATGTAATTCTTATCATGTGTAGTAATACCAGGCTCACAAATTCTGCAAAGATCCAAAAGTTCCATCCTATTATTTTCCTGTCAAGGAAGGGGGAAGAAAACAAGAAGGATAAATGGATGTTTATTCAGTTTGCGGCTGTTGATGATAAATGTATATGAGCTATTCTCAGATCAAGAAAAAGTTTGTCAATATAAATTATATGAACAAAGTTCTAACAATTCCTTCTGACTACTTTAGCAGTTGATCATTTTCTTCAGATGTTGTCATCTCCCTAGGTGCTTATATATTTCATGGGCAAGAATAGATCTGCATTCACAAAGGAAAAAGCAAGTGAATATTGTTTAGTAATTGCAGGGAAGGTGGAATTCAGAGATTATCTTCCCAGAATGGCTGCAATTAAGAGAAAAGATACTTGAAAAACTACCATGGTTATCTCAAATGAGTGAAAAAGGAAAATGGTAAAGGAGGCCTCCAAATCTAGAATGTTTGTTTGTTTGTTTGTTTGTTTGTTTGCTTGCTTGCTTGCTTGCTTGCTTGCTTGCTTGCTTGTTTGTTTGTTTGTTTGTTTGTTTTTTATACCACCCTTCTCCTGAAGGACTCAGGGCGGTGAACAGCCAAGAGTAAAATTCATACAATATGAAAATTTAAACAATTTAAAACTTGATTAAACCAATTTGGCTCCCCCAGTTAAAACTCCAACCCATAAAATAGCCAATTAAAAGTTTAAGCCAGCCCGGCTTGCTGAAATAAAAACGTCTTCAGGGCACGGCGGAAAGTACAGAGGTTTGGGATGAGCTGTATCCCTGGAGGTAGCTCGTTCCAAAGGGCAAGTGCCCCCACAGAGAAGGGTCTTCCCCTGGGGGCTGCCAGTTGACATTGTTTGACCAACAGCACCCTGAGGAGACCCTCTCTGTGGGAGCGTACTGGTCAGTGGGAGGTTATCGGTGGCAAAAGGTGGTCTCATAGGTACCCGGGCCCTAAGCCATGGAGCACTTTAAAGGTGAGAACCAACACCTTGAAGCGCACCTGGAAGACCACTGGGAGCCAGTGCAGCTCGTGCAGGAGAGGTGTTACATGGGAGTGCCATGTGGCTCCCACAATCCCCCCCGCAGTCGCATTCTGGACCAGCTGGAGCCTATATATTTTTTTTAATCAAATTTCTGAATAATTGACTTAGGTCTAGATTAAGATTTCTATATCTTGTGATTGAAATGCACACTCTGTTTTTTTGAACCTGTTGGGCCAATTGTGCTTTTCAAATAGCAAAGTTTTAACTTGGTGGAAGTGTTTCCATTGCAGGGCTGAGCAGAGAGACAAAAGTGTCTTTACAATGTGATTCAAGTTTGGGTGCTACAAAGGATGCTACTCAGTGGGACAAAATAAATACATACATAATAAAGGGATGTTTGGCTTGTGAGCAGTTGATTAGTATGTAGAATGCTGTTGATTAATTGCAAGGAATGAAGGTAGTGAGTTTTAAATTTATATCAGTGCATAATGTTTATTTACTTTTTTAAAAAGTTCATGATTGTGCATGATTACAGACAAATGTTGAAGTTCAAGGAATAAACCATAAATATGACAGAAGTTATAACTTGCCTTTGCTGTACTAAGATTGGAGGTCAAGGGCATGCTAGTCATGGAAATATAATCCCAGTCCTCAGCTCAAATCATCTCTTAGAGTTGCTTTTTTCAGGGGAAATCTAGAGATGGAAGGGCTATAAATACTATTTTCCCCCAGAAAAAAAGATGGGATACACGTTGAAGAATAAAACAAACAAATGCAAGTGTAAAATCATGTGATTTATCTCTACTGTATGTCCTATTTGGTATATGTCTCAGGCTGACATACTACATATTATAGCTAGATATACTGTAACAATTGCAGGTCAGAATATAGAAACTGAACACAAGTATTGTCTGTAATTATAGAGAAAATGTGGTGCTTTCTCCTATAGAGTGTATGGTTTTGGTCTACTGGTTAAGGAACCAAACTCGAAAGTGGGAGAGTGTAAGTCCTATCTTATCCATGAAAGCCAGCTAGATGAACTTGGGCCAATCACTCTCTCTCTCAGCCCAGTGGGGTCCTTGGTTCCCTTTGAGCTTGGTTGTTTTATTGCAAGCATTTTATTACCAAACTAGGTAATATCATCAGTGCTGGGACTAGCACATCAGTGCAAGGACTGTATATTTTAACTGTGAGGTACAAATGTTCTCTTCTAGTGGTATCCACAGTTTTTGATGAGGAAAGATTCTACTGGCTATTTATGTGACAAGAATCTACGCTGCTGTATAATGGAGGTGCACATTCTGTTCTGTACATTCTCATCTGAACCTCAATTACATTGTACCTGCTTTTTACAATAATCCAGCAGTACTGCTATCATTAGAAGTGAAATCCTTTATATGTCTAGTCAAAAGTAAATCCCATTATACACAGTATTACTCAGTAGTAATCATGTAACAGTTTTAATCTCCTTTTCTTAATTACATTCCTTTCTTCATTCCCAGTACTTCTTTTAACTGAAAAAGTATGAATGGTTGAATCCATAATTATCTAAAAATGATTTCTTGTAACTTTAATAAAAAAAGATTACCTTTTATTATAACGTGATTCTTTCTTTCTTTCTTTCCTTCCATCCTAGCTATACAGTAATTTAAGACTATTAGAGTAGGGCCGAGCAATGCTACTACACAATCATTTCAAATATTATTAAACTTTGCCCTTGTAGATTTTATTTTCTGTACAGTTCAGCAAAACCTAAAGGCCTGTAGGTGCCCACTTCAATAGTACAAACTTACCTTAAACACCACTGAGCTCAACAAAAGAGATATTGATTGTATCAAAATCCAAATTTCATAATAAGTCTATATTTGATAGTCATAAAAGGCAAAATATTTTCAGAGGTTTGGTTGCACTTGAAACTCCTTTCAACCATCTTACCTGAAAACATTTCTTTATTATTATTATTATTATTATTATTTATAAAAGTTTTTATTACCAAACATTAAAAACATCGGACATAGAGTGACCATCCCGGTCTTGTCATATCCATACATATTTTTAACATTTCTTAACATTTCTTGAAGGCATAAGCTACATTTTTTCCAAAAAAAAGTATTCTCACAAAGCAGCTGTATTTTAGGGTTTTTAATGTTGCTTTACTGTTTCTACAGAGGCTATAATGGACTCCGCAAGCTTTAAAACCCAGGTTTTTTGGACCAGATCACTTTCCTTCTAAATAAGCTCTTCTGAAGTAAATTGATCTTCAGAAAGTTCACATTATTCTGTTAAAGCTAGGTATAGCAATTAAGAGCACTGTTCCTCTCTGTGATCCCATTGGGGTTCCCCCCCCCCAACATTTCAGAATTTAGATTCTAGTTTTGCCTGTTTCATCATGGTTCTTGAAGAATCACTAAGGCAAGGAGAAATTCCGCCAGTATTATTAGAGGTTCTGGGAAATAGCAGCAGATTGATCACATATATTTTATTCCAAAAGGCTAGTGCTGTGATGGCGAACCTATGGCATGGGTGCCACAGGTGGCACGCGGAGCCATATCGGTGGGCACGTGAGCTCAGCTCCAGCATGCATGCGTGCACTGGCCAGCTGATTTTCAAGCCTTCTGGGCCGACCGAAAGTCAGGAAACATGTTGTTTCCAGCCTCCAGAGGGCCTCTGGGGATGGGGAAGGCCATTTTCGCCCTCCCCAGTCCTAGAAAGGCTCTGGAGCCTGGGGAGAGTGAAAAACGGCTCTACTGGGCCCACCAGGCCATCACGTGCCAAAAGCGGGGGGAGTGCAGGGGAGGGCCTCATGCGTGGGGGGACAGGGCACATAGAATTATGGGTGTGGGCACACGTGTACGTGACTCCCCTGTGCTCTCCTCACTTTTGGCACATGATGGCAAAAAGGTTAGCCATCATTGGGCTAGTGCCTGCAAGGCAGTACAATATAAATCACTATTGTTGAAGTCTGTGGTAAGCAAACAAAACCTGGTTGATCTCTTTATCAAATCCCTTGTTATGGGTAGTTATGATGAGATCATTTAGGACCGTGATGGCGAACCTATGGCACGGGTGCCACAGGTGGCACATGGAGCCATATTGGTGGGCACGCGAGTGTTGCCCTAGCTCAGCTCCAGCACGTATGCATGCACCAGTCAACTGATTTTCAGGCCTTCCGGTCCCACCAGAAGTTGGGAAACTGGCTGTTTCTGGCCTCCAGGGGGGTGGGGAAGGCAGTTTTTGCCCTCCCCAGGTTCCTAGAAAGCCTCTTGAGCTTGGGGTGGGGGGGAAATGGGCCTACCGGGCCCACTGGGCTATCACGTACCAAAATCAGGGACAAGTGTGGGGGAGTCACGTGCGCGTGCATGGGAGGGTGGGGCACATTGAATTATGGATGTGGGCAGCCGCACCCGCGACCCCCCCTCTCCCTCTGCTTTTGGCATGCGACGGCAGAAAGGTTAGCCATCACTGATTTAGGATATGAGATAAAGTTATAACATGAAAACATCTGATGAAACAGCTAGCAGGTCTTCCACATTCAAAATTAGCATTATACCCTCAAAACATTTAAAACTGAAACTGTTTGAATTATTGACATCTTGTGAGATATCAAAATCTCTTGGGTTTTCATATGGGATTTTGTGAGATTCTGGAAACAATGCCACTTTTCACGAGACTTTGCAATCAGTTTCTGAATATTTGTAAACAATTTATTTTTATTTTACTTTCAGTTGCCAGCCGTACTATAACTAATTCAGAAAAGATAGGACACAGAAACATCAATCCATGCCCCTTAGGCTATATATCTACACTTGCATGTTGCTGTAAAATGTGAATAATAAATAGGAGTCCTGTGCTTCTGAAATGGTGGTCTTTTAGAAAATAAAGGACAAGGGATTTAAGTGACAAGTGTAATGTTTCATTGTAGATTAGTGAATCTGTCTCTCCCTCTTTATAAAATGTAGTGCCTGCTCTTGGGAAAGGAGCACATAGATAAACTGAAGAGCTAATTAAAGGGAACCATGAAAGAAGCTATTCTATGTTGCCTATAGAGTTCTACTGTTCCATGTTTATTATAATGATGATGGGCTTCATTACTTGTACTCTCTTGGCTCTTATCTTC
Source organism: Stegonotus admiraltiensis (assembly GCA_032468215.1). Taxonomy (NCBI): domain Eukaryota; kingdom Metazoa; phylum Chordata; class Lepidosauria; order Squamata; family Colubridae; genus Stegonotus; species Stegonotus admiraltiensis. The sequence continues at coordinate 6,253 of JANHZT010010965.1, forward strand.
TAAATGTAATCAAAATCTCTTCATATTGATTCTTAGAACTCATTAGAATAACAGATCAACAAAAGAGGTTTGTGTACTGGATATTCACTCAGGTAAATTTTTTGATTCCTAAACAAAAATGGCAAGCCATGTTGTTACTTAATTTTGAAACATCTAAGCACAGTTGAACTTTCTATGGAATACTTGAAGCTAACATTTGGTTTTCATTTATTCTTGGCTTAAACCAAGCTAACAATCAGAACATAGGCATCTTCCTAGATCCCTGTGTCTAATTACTTCAAATAAAAAGTTTCCTCCTGAGAGGAACCCCTTTCATTCTGTATTTGACAGGTAGAAATTAGTTGCCTAATGGCATGGAATTGTTCTGCAAATTGAAGGAATTAAGTGAGCTTTTTTAATTTGGACTCCTTCTAAATTACATTTTAATTTGGATTCTAATGTGATGAGGTGAATGGTGTGAGGGAGCTTAATTTGGATTTTCTTCAGTAATTTGATATTGCCCTTTCCCCAGATTTCAGATATCTCTTTTATTTCCTTTGATATTTACTTAGTCTCAAAGCTAACATGCTTATGTGTGCAACCTGTTTAGTACATTTTTGCAGGATGAGGTGAAATCTGTGCAGTTTTGTGATTTATGTCTGTAATTAATTATAATGTACGTTATTCCAATCCATGGGGCCTTGACGAAAAGGGGCCTGTCATAACCGAGACAAAATGAGTAAAGCAGCTCTACAAAGTCATTTAGCAGAAAAATGATTTCTAAGTTTATAAATTTGAATTATTATATCTTCTGTTTATTTGTTATAAATATGGAACAACTTTGTTACATTTGCATTTATAACTAAGAAAATTCACATTTCCCAGATTACTATAGCCTTTTTCTATAAATAGTACATTTCTCCAAATATGGCAACACAATTCTTAGAGAAAAATATTTGTAAATGTGTGTGATAAAATGTGTATATAAGACATCCATTTAACCAGAAAACAAATATCCATTTAAAAAACAACACAGATTAAAATGGTAACAGAATAAAATAACCCTTTAGATTAGGAATCATCTAAAGGTGTTTTATCCACCCTAATTGTTATGACCAGGCAACTCACTCCTGGAAAAACCTGCTTAATTTTTCAATTGAGCTGTTTCAAATTTTGGACTTGCAGTGAACTTTAGCTGAGCTTGCTTGTTTCAACATATACGTGTATAGATGGATGGAGTTGATCTTGAACGAATGTGGCCTCTTCCAGCATTAAGATTCTCTTCTTAACCCATCATCATGATCCATTTAATTTTAAATTTCAAAAGAGAGATACAGAGACCCAGGTTGATCTAGTAATTAAGGTACCTGGCTGGAAACCAGGAGTTCTAGTCCTGCCTTAGGTATGAAAGCTAGCTGGGTGGCCTTGGCCCAGTCACTTTCTCAGTCCAACCCAATTTATAAGGTTGTTGTTGTGGATGAAATGGGAGAAGGGAAGAGTATTGTGTATGTTTGCTATCTTGAATTATTTATAAAAATATTAAATGTTGGGTAAAAATCTAATAAATAGATAAATGCTTGACTCCAACAAAGCCTTTTATAGCAGAAAAGGGCAACTCAAAATTACAGCATATTTGGGATTGAAAATGTTTTTTCTTCAAAATAATAGTTGTTGATTGTGGCATGTTTTTCAAGGTGGCAAGGGGGAAATACCACCCAGACTAAAATATACAGCTTATCTTAAACCTGGCTTTATTAAAAATGTGATTTAATGTTGAATATTTTGCTACTGTAATCACCTAGGATGAGACTTCTTAGGGCTGACTGGACCCCATTTTATGAGCTATTTAACTCAAATTATAATTATTTCAATTATTTCTATATATTACTTATTTATTTATTGTAGTTACACCCCTCCATGATCACACTGCTGCTGGCTCTTTTCTTTGTTCTGCAGGAAGTGTCCTCCTTATATTTATAGAATCATAAGATAACAAGTAGATGGGTTTTTTTATGTTGCTTACTTTCCTATGTCAAGCATTTTTCCAACATGCTTCATTTGGTCTTTTGTGCAATCATAAAAGCTCCTGCTCCTCCCTTTCCCCTTTCCCTCCTCCTCCTCCTCCTCCTCCTCTTCCTCATGTTCCTGTTTTCAATTTCAACTTTTAAGTTTCAGAACCATTTAGCAAGCTGGCTTAGTAACTAGATTCAATTACAAATGACTGTAGTGTGATAATCACCCCCTTATTCTAGTTTATTTAATGTGCTTATTTTCTATCTGGAGCATCAGGCAACTATTTTTTTCTTCTCCCCAAAAAATTATTGGACTATTTTATGGAAGCACAATGTGTTATTCCTGAGACTGCCTTGTCCTGGCCAAAAGCACGTTATGTGCATGCTGTCAACAAACCCAGTATTAATGTTCTCTGTCATTGCTTCACCACATCCTAAAATGTTTGAAATGCTTCAATTTGTTTCCTGCGTGAAAGCCTTTCAAGAACTTGATTACTTTTCAGTGTGCAACAATAAAAAAGCAGTGTGATAAACCTTTATTTTTAAACAGAACCCTTTAATCACAGCTGCAGTGGGAAGGTGTTGCAGATTAAAGAACTATTATTGTGATCATACATTTTTCTGTACTCTGATAAAGGCTTGTAATGTATTAAAAACCCACTGTGTTTATTGAAACTGTTTGAGATGGCCTGAAATCTTTGTCTGTGTGTGAATTCAGAGCCTATCACTCAGTTGGCTACTTTGAGGTGTATAATGGAGTGTCCTGGGAGGTGGAGACACTTAGATATTACTTTGTCTTTATTTCGTGTCCTGATATCAAGTTTGTGTCCATTAATTCTTCAGAAAGTTTATCCTGTTTGTCCTCTGTAGATTCCACAGGGCGTTACTGTCAGATGATGAAATATATCACATTTGAAGAAGAGCATATGAAGGCACTTCTAATCTTGAATTTAGTGGAGAAATGGGAAATAATGGTTCTTTTTTTTTAAAAAATCCCTTTTATGGATTCTAGTGCAAATGTATTATATCCCATGCATAGAATTTGGAGGGAAAAAATCATTCATTCTCCTGCAGAAAATGCTGGGGCAGAGGACATGGTGGGGAGGTACAACTAGCTTGCAAAACTACCTTTAGGTCTCTTTCTTCTCATTGAACAATAGAATTAATTGGCTGCTGCAATTTTCTGTCTTGGACCTGGCATGTTTTCCAGGTGGAGGGGGGAAATGTTTATGGTGTACAGTGAGTCCATTTTCATTTCCATTTTAGTTTTTGGGTGCAAAGCCACAACCATTTAATGTTACTTTCATTTTAATTGCATTTGTTTCATTTCCTCATCGCTTCAATTATCTAATCTGGTGTTTCACCTGTTTTTTCCATTGATGTCAATGGCTTCTGGCATCTGTGACTTTTGGGTCTTGGTCCAAATGATCTGAAATTGTTAGGCTTCTAACTTGAGTTACCTGCCAAGATTGGACTCTGTAAAAGAAAAGTGAAAGATGAAGTGCCCTCACATTTGTTTACCTATCTTATATTAATATAAAAGGGCAATATTGTTAATAATAATAATAATAATAATAATAATAATAATAATAATAATAATAATATGATAATATATTAACTGGATTGTAGTTAACAGAGCTCTATGAAATGAAATATTACTGCAGAATAAAATTGTATTTCCCATAGTTGGTTTTTTTGATTACCATGACTTTCTAAGTAACATTGTTAATTCATCTTTTTAAGAATGTATTGAATAAATTATCATTCAGGCAATTATTTGGGGTGGGGGGGTGAGGAAGAGGGCAAATAATTAAATAGATACTTCCCTTTCTTGCTCTCGCCTTTTCTTACATATTCTGTAAGAATGAGGTTCTGCAATTTTAAACTTAGCTAATTCCACACTTTCCAACAACTGTAGCAAAGTCATGGGGCTTGGCTGGATTTGGCTTCCCAGTTTCTCCTCATTAGCTCCTAATAAGAGAATATGTGTGGTTTTTGCCTGTCTTTCCTTGTGAAGAATATGTGAAAAGACATATGAACTGGATTAGACTGAGTATTGATTCACTTGACATCTTGTATTGATTGATATCTCCAGAGCACATGGGTATGCAACAGGGTGGTTGTTGCATAGCAATGGCATTAACATGGTCAATACAGGATTGTCTACCAGTGATAAGTCAGTTGTCTATCCTTTCTAATTCACTTTTGGATTACACAGGATTGAAAATACATTTTTCTGGCTGCATTTAGCTACCAGCAATGCAAAGTGGGCACGTATACCAGCCGATCTCCCATTGCTAAAACTACCATTGTCTCTACTCTTTGATTAAATTTTTCTCCACAGAAATAGGAAGAAATAATAGTGTGAATAACATAAGTGGCATTTCCATTAATTATGAGTAGAAATCACTCCAAGTGAAATGGAAAACATTCAGAAAGAAAAAAGAAGGCTGGGTGCAAAAAAATAAAAAACCCAAAAAACTGCTAATTAATATAAAGTTTGTTCCATGATAACACTTGGAATAATAAAAAAAAACCCAGTCTGGCTGCTTCAGACCTTCTACAGGGGAAGCACAGCACAGCTTGTCAAAAAAGTGATGCCATCAAAGAATTCTAGTTGTACTGAAATCCTTTTGGAAATAAAAAAGAGCAAGTACGAAGGGATCCAAGGATGCAATTTCCTATAGTTTTCAGCAGGGACCTTTCCAATAAAATGTCATATAAAAGAAAACACTGTCCTTTTTACTTCTGTTAAATCTTTTTCCTGTTCAGAAACAGAAAACTCCAGAATTTGAAGGGATACCAAGGGACAACAAGACAGGCAGTTTCATTCTAATGTGCTTTTTCAAGGCTGCAATGATTCGTGTTGCTATAGCTGTATTCTGATAGGGCCTGTAACACACTGGATTTGAAAGCAAAAAAAGCACATGGCTAGTCTAGTGAAGAGAAGGACCAGGGGAGACATGATAGCAGTGTTCCAATATTTGAGG